>SZWC01004967.1:5184-62475 GCA_023375785.1 Penium margaritaceum
AAAAAAACGAGGTACCCCGTGTCGGATGTTCTAAAATGCCATCCACAGCATAGAAAGATTTTAAGGGGTATGACCATATACCCATCAAATTCTCGATAGATCCACCATATCCACAGACCACTCTTTAAGTACCCAATATCCAGACGGCGACGACGTTTTGTCTGCCATACCACGTGCTCGCTGATTTACATGGCCATGTCCACGTACCGCAATAAAGGTGCGTTTGCACAGGCCGGCATAGAGTCTGGCGGTCGCGGTATTCTGCGTTTTAACCGCTACAGATACCTCCTTCTCGGCCGTTTCTTGAACTAGCCCGGTTGACCACACCGGCAGTGTGAGTCAACGGTGTTGGAATTCCTCACTCCTCGCCAGTTTCAGCATCATTCACAGAACTAAACACGATCCGGACTGCGACGTCCCAGGTCGCAGTCTTGTGCGACTGCCAGGCTCTATGCGGGCCTATGCAAACACACCTTAAAAGAACCCCATGTCCACAAGTTTTTATTTAAAGAACCATATGTTACCGGATTGTGCGCTAGTAAGCACTTTTTGTGAACGGAACCGTGCGTCATTGGCCATTATCTGGTGCAGTCCCGACGGATGGAACTTCTACGTGATACCGTACTTATGGGTACATTTGCTCAAAATTTTAACTCCAACTTAGTGCTTCTTAGATTCTCCTATTTTTTGGGCATATGGAATCATTGTAGTGCCCGTTCAATGGGGCAGTTCAAAACTAGGGTTTTTTTTTCCCGCCCACTGTTCACGTCCGGAGGGTCGCAGGAGTTTGGAACTTCAAATAAGCTCAGTTTGAAGGTCCAAACTTTGAATGCGGCTGCGAGTAACCGGCTCCACGCAGAGGCGTGGAGCGGATCACGCACAGCCATGCGATCCTCCCTGCCCATCTCCCACGAGGATTTGGGTTGAGTGGGAGATCGGCAGGGAGGATCGAGCCGTCCGCAAAGCATTTTTGCTTTCATAATGAAGTCTGTTTCTCTTTGTTATGGCTGAACCCAAGATTTAACATCATTATGCAAGGAAAAATCTAGACGAAACTTTTCCAATCCAAAATGAACTTCAGAGGTTTCTCGCTCAAAGATAACTTAAACTTTTATGAAACGAATGGGAGAAAGAAAAAAGGTATTCTGAACGAATTTACCCATCAGTACGGTAAGTACAGGACAAGTGTATAGACAATTCCATGATCAAAAGGACAATGCGAAGTGCGTCCACATGACGGATGTTGTAAACTGTAGCCGTGAGGCGTTGTACGAGCGTCCATTGGGGGGGGGGGGGGGGGGGGGGGGGGTTTGTACTGCACATGCATGTGTTATTTGGACATGATCCAAGCGAACCCGCTTGTGAATGCCGCGGAAAGTAGCTATGACAGTGACATNGGGGGGGGGGGGGGGGGGGGGGGGGGGGGGGGGAGGGTTTGTACTGCACATGCATGTGTTATTTGGACATGATCCAAGCGAACCCGCTTGTGAATGCCGCGGAAAGTAGCTATGACAGTGACATCCTATGACAACGACAAGAATGCTTTGCATTGCGAAAGATCAGAAACTTGCATAACATGACAGATTAACTGTGTCCCTACACGTGCTCAATTTATTCAAAGATCGATGTGGTTCACCTCAATAACGTCCAGAAAGCTTTCACACCGCTTCAATGTCTTGGGGACGGAGCCCTACCTCTACCAGGGTGCCTACACACGTAGGTGAAGGACAACTTCCTAGCACTGCCGTCGCTGGCGTGGCAGCACAAGCCGGCCAGCTAACTCACTAGCACACACAGGTGGAGGTGAGAACAACAAGGGGTTGGCTAGGGACACAGACAAAAGTGTCATAAGCTGCAAATATTGAATTTTGCAGAGAGTGTTATCAACTGAGGCCTAGACAACCTAAATAGTGTCTCTGACCTAGTGGGTGCACACACAGGCGGCGCACAAGGGCGCGCATTTTAGCAGGATAAATCAGTGGCAAAACCACAGTTTTGGGCATAACTCCCTGTAGACATGTCAGAACGACAAGCCGTCTGAACGAGAACAGCCGCATCAAGGAGAGCTACGTCTTGATAGGCTCCAACACTATGTTCTTTCCCACAGCACAAATCTAAATAAGAAGGAAGTCTTCTTGACGCCTGTATGGCCGCCGGTCTTCTGCCACAGTAGCCATGTCAGGGATTCGCACGTGAATGGACATAGGCCGAGGGGTCATCGTAAGCCGTGTACAACGCACACAACAACACTCCCCCATGACCAGAGGGTGATACACGTCCATGCACATTCAGACACTAACGTTGTATAGAGCAGAAAGCACACAAACGCTGCAGGCAACAAGCACAGCACACGCAACGTGGCACATGAGGAGTCAAACTGCAACAGGAATGAGGTAGAGTCCCATGGAGCGCGTGGCCGCATGAGGCTTCAAACGACCCAGAGCCTTGGTCAAAAAATCCGCGCACTGCCTGTCAGTGCCCACGTGGATGACTCGGATCTCACCATGGTCAACCAAATCACGCACGAAGTGGTGCTCAACATTGATGTGCTTTGTGCGTGCATGAAACACACCTGAGGGGACGGCGATGGCCTCCGCGCTCATGTTGTCACATTGAAGGGCCACAGGAGGAATGGATTGATGCAGTTCACATAGCAGACGGACAAGCCAGACACACTCAGCTGCACCGGCGCCTAGAGCAACATACTCTGCCTCCACAGTGCTACATGAGATGCAACCCTGCTTCCCACTGCGCAAGGACACCGCGGTGCCTCCAATGAAAAAGACATAGCCGGTGCGGCTCTTGCCATCTAGACTCCACGCCCAGTCACTGTCGGTGTACCCATCAAGCACAAGGGACACATGCTCGCGGAAGCACATGCCAAAGCGTGCGATGGACAGGATGTAGTGCACACACCGGATTGCTGCCTCCAATGTTTGCTCGTGTGGAGCCTGCAAGAATTGGGCAAGCAGGTTGTCAGTGAAGGCAATGTCGGGCCGTGTCGTGGTGGCCAAGTACATGAGCGAGACGATGACTGGCAAGTACAGGGTCATATCGACTGGCTCCCCCTGGTCAGCTTGATCATCCACATTCAAGGCAGCCTGCCCTAGAGGGGTCATGGGCCTGGAGGTCATGCTGACGGTAGCGATGAGGTTAGCAAAGCGCTCCCCCACAGCCTCTGCGTAGCGTGCCTAATGGACACGGAGTGTGCGGCAGACACGGTCGCGCACGATCTTCATCCCCAGAAAGACAGAGGCCTCGCCAAGGTCTTTCATCTTGTAGGCCAAGGAGAGAACGGCCTTAGCAGCGTTCACTACTCCTAGGTCGGGCGAGGCGATCAGAAGATTGTCCATGTAGACGAGGATGGCAATGAGCGGTGCTGGGGACTGAGAGAGAAACAGGGATGGTACCCAGCGCGTCTTAGGGTGCTGGTGATCTCCTGATTCCAGCAGCGAGGTGACTGTTTCAGGCTGTGCGAGGCCTTCCGCAGTCGGTACACGCGACCGGTGCTATCCTCAAAGGTGGGTGGCTGGACCATCTAGATCTCCTCCTCAAGGTCCCCGTTCAGAAACACGTTGTTGACATCCATCTGATGGAGCTCCCAGTCATGCTGTGCCACCCGGCTCACCAACATGAGCGTGGTCGTCATCCGGCCAATAGGGGCAAAGGTCTTGGTGTAGTCCACAACAGGAACCTGAGAGAAGCCTTTTGTTGTCAGGCGGGCTTTGTAGTACCCCACAGTGCCGTCTAGTTTGAGCTTCTTGCGTAGAACCCACTTGGCCTTCATGGCCTTGCGGTTCTTCAGCAAGTCCACCAACTCAAAGACGCTGTGCTCTCTGATGGCATCGAGCTCAACCTGGCGGGTAGCGCGCCACTGCTCAGCGTCGAGGGCTGACAAGGCCTTTGGCAGACTGGTGGGATCATAAGACACCAGTGGTGCATTGCATGTAGCCAGGGCATACGCCGCAGAGGGAGGTTCAACCGTCACCATGGACTTAGCGGCGTCACGAGGGGGACCTCGCTCATGAGCAAGTAGTGCCATGCCAGTGGCATAGCCAGGGTGAACCTCGGTGAGGGCGCAAGCACTCAAGCCAAGGGCCTTCGTGCCAGGGTCACCGCTGACGATGGTGCGTGTGGGGCGAGGGCGTAGGCGTCCGCCGGGTGCCTGTGTGCAAGGGTCCGACGGGGTAGTGGCCGCTGCTGGCTCACATGCATGTGTGGACTACACGGCAGGCATGGCCTCAACAGACGAGGACGGATCCACGGCAAACGCGGATACGTCAGCGGCAGGAGGCGGGGACGGCTCAGAGCCAGACACGGACGTGGACGTAGGATCAGGCAGGGCCTCAGACGCGGATGCAGGGACAAGATTAGGCATGGCCTCAGACACAGTTGCAGACTCGGACGAAGACTCAGACACGGGCGAGAGCGCAGAGGAGCGAGCCGCAGATGGGACGAGGCTAGGATGCTCATGGGCACAGCCTCTGGGGACAGCCCCTAGGGTGTCTACGACGGAGTCACCGCACTGGCCGAGGGCATTGTGCCAACCGTGACAGGAACCTCCCCCACACTATGTGGTCCGGCACACCTAGGGGCATGAGCAGAATGAAGAGCGTGGATGTGATCAAGGTCGCAGAACGCGAGATGCTCGAAGAAGAGAGCGTCATGGGACTCCACGATGCGAAGTTGCTCAGGGTCCCAAAACCGCAAGGCCTTTGATGCGAGGCCATGCCGACAAGGACGCAGATGCGGCCTTGTGGAGAGAGCTTGCTCCCCTGCTGCTCCGATGTGAACCGGACACAGGCAAGGGAGCCGCAGACACGGGTCAGGCGCAGATCTGCACGACGCCCGTACCACAGCTCGTAGGGAGTGCAGTGACCTAGAAGGGGGCCGTGTGGAATGCAGTTCCTGATCCAGGTCATGTACGCCATGTCCTCGAAGGCAAAGGCCTCAAGCATGGCGTTGTCGGCGCGTATGGCACGGACCGGGTCCTCCATGGTGCGGTTCCAGCGCTCCAAGACACCATGTTGCTGGGGGGTGGCGGGAACTGTGAGGTAGTGGAAGAAACCAAGCTCGGTGAAGGAGTGGGCCATGTCCCCAAGGTACTTGCCGCCGCGGTCAGAGTGGAAGGTCTGAAGGCGACGGTGGGACTGGCGTTCGGCCATGACCAGCCAAATGCGGACAGCGATGGCGGCGTCGCTCTTTTGACAAAAACTGTAGACCCAGCGTAAGCGCATGAAGTCATCAGTCAATGTCAAGACTTAGCGGCCCCGGTCCTCCTGAAACTCGACAAGGAGCGGGCCCATGAGGTCGGAGTGGAAAAGCTCCAAGGGCCGACGAGCCCTGGAGACAGAATCAGGATAGGTGGGCCGGTGTATTTTACCTTCCGCGCATCGGCAGATGTGTGCGTGACACCCAGGCCCATCTTGGTGCAAGCACGAACAGACAACAGGCTGAGCTCCAGATCAGGGACAAAGAGGACGTCAAAGATGAATACGGGACCAGCAGGCTCGGTGAACTACACAACCCCGACACCCTGGACAGGGACCTCATGGCCAGCTGCAGTGCGGACGCAGCGAACAACGCCAACGGGATACAAGACAACAAAGGTGTCACGACGACATGTCATGTGATGGGTGACACCAGAGTCCACGACCCAGGTAGCATCCGTGACACGCGTACAAGGGCAAAGTGGCACTCGGCAACTGAACAGGGCACAGAAGCGAGGCGCTTGGCGGGCGACGCTGCAAGACGGACGGTGGAGCGTACTTGAGAAGCATGCAACAAAGACATGTCATCAGGTCCATCACACACACACGATTGGGCATGGGGACCACCATAGGCAGCATCACGCAATGACAGACAGTCCACAAGCTGTAGAACCCCCGGCTCAGTTAACTCACTCGCACCTCCCTGACATGAGCGTAGGACAAGAAGCTGGTGCAGCTCGGCGATCGTCTTTTCTCGGTCGGCGAGCGCCTGGTCGCGAGGGTCGGTGGAGGAGACTGTTGTGGCGGTCGACTACTCGGGATGGCTGCGGTAGTGGTGGCAGAGCTGACGATCGTACGGGACGTCTGGCGTATGCGCACCTCGTGCGCCTGCCTCAGCTTGCGCATGACCTTCGTCCAGTGCAATGGGCGGCCTGTCAGGCAAGTGCAGTCGAGGTACCGATGGTCGCCTCCCCAGTTGAAACACACAAGCCGGCGGCCCGTCGTGATCCCAGAGGCGCTGCTACCGCTAATGCTGTTGCTACAGCTGCCGCCGTTATTGCTATCGCTCCCGCCGCCGCTATTACGGCTGATGCTGCTCGCGCTGGTGCTGCTGCTGGTCCCACCGCTGGAGCCACTCGATGATGATCTGCGGTCCTTCTTCCCCTGAGCTGGTGCCGTTATCGCTGTAGACAGCTGGAGGAGGAGGATGCGGTGGCAACTGCAGCTGAAGCAGTGCTGCGGAGAGTGCGATTCGCTGCGTCCATGCCGGCGACCTCTAGGAAGTGGAGGGTGGCCCAGTGCAGTAGGGTCCTGTTGCTCCCCATGTTGCGGAGCAGAGTCTTGTCAAAGTTGCTGAAGACGTGCGCGTAGTCAGAATGGATGCCATAGAGGATGATCTAGAGGGCAGAGTACTGCGCAGGGGCATCGTCTCCCAACTCCTCGTGCAGCTGGATCGCCCGGCGCCAGATTTCACTTGCGGACTCCTGAGCACTCTGGCAGATGGAGTTGAAGTTGGCGAGGCACTGGGACATCAGGACCAAGGTGGCACCCTCATAAAGGGTGACAGCCAGTGCCCACGTCGCGCAAGGGTCAGCTCCAGAGCCGGTCAGTGGGTCGCCAAGGAAACGACTGAAGTCCTTGGTGAAGTACGGGGCGGCCTTCATCAGGCCGGAGGCAGCACGGACCGCCATATCTGGGGTGGGTCAGATACCTGGTAAGGGGTGATGTACTAGGCAAGGACCCCCTCGCTCATGGCCCACATGTGAAAGTACGGCTCCCAAGACTTGTAGTCGTTCTCAGTCCGGAAGACGGGCGGGTCCGACTCAAACCACTTGGGTGGCTTGACCGTTGGCAGGGCGACAGCCGAAGCCACTACGGGACCGGGGGTAGAGGAGGCAACCCCCTAACCCAGGCGGGCCTGCAGACCCAGCTTCTCAAAGCTCAGAGGGCAGCGAGATGAGCCCAAGCCGGCGTCTGCACTAGAGCTTGTGCCCTGAAGGGTTGCATTTGCCTCACGCGCTCTACGGCACGCCTTTAGGTGGATGAGACGTGTTCGCAGAAGGTCCTCCTCACCCTCAACTCCAGAGTCAAAGAGGGTCTCCACTACCTCATGAGTACTGCCGCCAAGGGCGAGGTGGTCCTGGCTTGGGTTTGCAGGCGGATGCTGCTACTGGGACAGTAAGCCCTTGACCAGGTCCTACAACTCAGCAACCTACCTCGTCAAAGTTTGGCGGCTCTTTGCCTGCAGGTCCGCCAGCGGGTGCACTTGTCGCGCCAAGGACGTCAGACTAGGCGGCCGCTGCTGTTGCTGTTGTTGCAGTTGCTGGTGTTGCCACTGCTGCTGCTGCTGCTGCTGCTGCTGCTACTGTTGTGGCTGCGGCTTCTGCTTCTGCCGCTGCTTCTGGTGGTGGTGGTGCTACTGCTGCTGCTGTGGTAACGATGCCGGTGCCCGGCGTTGGCTGCTGATGGAGCTGCCCTCGGCAGCTGTATTGGTGGCGGCGTTGGTGGGGGTGAGTTTCGGCATGACGGCTGGGTTTTAAGAGGACAGTGCCGGGGGTGCTGCCGGTGGTGTTGTCTGTGGTGCTTCCGGCAAAATTTCCGTGGCCTGCCGCGGAACACCTCGGACTTGCCGCGGAACAGCCACCACGGTTGCGCTAATGCGGAACACAGCGGGGTGCCGCAAACTGTCTGGGCACCTTCGTCAATTCATTCCGCAACCACCGCGGAGCTGCCGCGATTGGCGACTGCGGAACTGCCGCGGAACTGCCGCCGACTCGCTACCGCGGAGCACCGTGGAGCACCGACGCAGTGTTCCAGAACCGCCGCAGAGCTGCCGCGGTGGAAAACCGTGGATCTGCCACGGCACCGTCACCGCTGGATGACGCACTTCGGAACGTCGTGTTCAACCGCGGTAGATCCGCTGCACCATCGGCGAGATCCGTTGCGGTCGCAAAGTTGCCGCATCCGCTGCGGAGATCTCGTCACCGCGGAGCACCGCGATTTTTCCGTGGAGCGGCTTTTGCTGTTGCGGAACGACCGAGGAACTATCGCGGAGTTTTCAAGGAAAACAGTCAGAGTTGTGGTAGGTCCTCCCTGGACCTCTCGCCGAGACAGTGGACGGTACTACTGCTGCTACTCAAGGCAACGGCCGCGGTCGCTCACTAATACTATGGTTGTTGCGCCTCTGCTACGCAGCTGTGTAAGCACTAGCTCACCGCTCTGATACCATGAAGGACAGCTTCCGAGCACTGCCTTCGCTGGCGTGGCAGCACGAGCCGGCCAGCTAACTCACTAGCACACACAGGTGGAGGTGTGAACAGCAAGGGGTTGGCTAGGGACACAGACAAAGTGTCATAAGCTACAAATATTGAATTGTGCAGAGAGTGTTAACAACTGAGGCCTAGACAACCTAAATAGTTTCTCTGACCTAGTGGGTGCACACACACGCGGCGCACAAGGGCGCATGTTTTCTAGCAGGACAAAACAGTCGCAAAACCACAGTTTTGGGCATAACTCCCTGTAGACACGTCAGAAGGACAAGCCGTCTGAACCAGAACAGCCGCATCATGGAGAGCTACGTCCTGATAGGCTGCAAGCCTATGTGCTGTCCCATAGCATGAATCTATATAAGAAGAAAGTCTTCTGGGCACCCGTCCTACCGCCGGTCTTCTGCCATGGTAGCCATGTCAGGAATCTGCACGTGAAAGGACATCAGCCAAGGGGTCACAGTAAGTCGTGTACGACACACACAACAATAGTAGGATGGTGTGTGGACTTTTATGGCCTGAACTGAGCGAAGCAAGGCGACAGTGGAGGCTCATCAAGCAAGAATTGGACCAAAGACATGCACCCTACCCTGGGATATTCATTGAAGGCGATGGCCCAACACCGGAAGTGATGTGTTGGGTGACTGGACACCGGATGCCTTCACTCGGGCCTATGGATTGTTTCAACAGTTGGGAACCCTGGATGAGCACGGACTTGTTACTGGATGAAGTGATAATGCATCTTGTAAAGCTATAAAACCAATGGAACTATGAACATGGTGTGATTTTCCACCGATAAATCACTGTTCCCACTTATCCTTTCAGGAAACGAGACAAATGCAAACAATGCAATGTTTCAACGTTGACAAGGATACTTTTGTACGATGGACGTGTACTCGACGCAGTCAGGAGGAAGACATGATTAACATCCTGGGAAAAAAAAGAAGAAATCAAATAAGCGTGAATTAGACTTTTCTTAGGTAAATCCAAGTAATGTTACTTTTGTAACAATACTTGTGCAATATGGACTACATCAAGATGCAGGTTTGGGCACTATAGTATTACTTTCATTATTTTTCTAACAATATGTCCAGTGTAATTGTAATGAAACTTTGTGTGTGTTCCTTTAAAATGGTTCAATTAATGTGAAATGCACATGACATGGTTGCATGATTCATACAACGAGTGTAGTGTTGTGACATTACGTCTGCAGTATGGATAACATAATGATAAAGTTATGGGTATTCCCTTCATAATGTCTAGGTTTTCTGAACAATATGTCCAGTGCAATTGAGACAAAGACAGTCATTCAGAAGCACACAAAGACCAGTTGTTATCGAACATTGCGTGTGTTCCTGTAAAATGGTTGACTTCACGTCAATTACACATGATGTGGTTGCATAATTCATACAATGAGTCTAGTGTTGTAACATTACATCTGCAGCATGGAACACATAATGATACAGTTATGGGTCTTACGTTAATAATTTCAAGTTTTTTTTTAACAATACATCCAGTGCAATTGAGACTAAGACACTCATTGAGAAGCACACGAAGGCCAGTTGCAATGGAACATTGATTCTGTTTCCTTCACAGAGGAGCGTATGACTGTGGTCCCATATTGGTGGTAACGAGCTCTTAGTGTGTACAGCCTGTGATGAAGGGACCGGGGCATTCACTCACCAACCATTGCTGGACTGTAGGGGGCAAAGAATAGATCCACGACATGATTTGACAGGCAGGACACAAGTTGCCTGTGAGACAACAATTACCACGGTAGCAGTCTACAAACTCCACATCGTCTTTTGTCTCAGATGATGTAGAGTCCTCGATGTCACACTCGTCCATGTCGTAAAAAACATCTTTCTACTCCTCGTGACAGGGAATGTCACATTTGAGACACGCTCCATGTTGACATGGACAAGTACATTTTCACAATGTGAACAGGCCTTGGTGCTAAGTCCTTCCATCTCATGAGGAAGTGTGTCACACTGTCTCCGGCAAAGAAGGACGTCACACAATCCATTACACTTGGCACTGGCGTCAATGTTAGTTCTGGAAAGTGAATCTGTATGCAACAGAATGAACAACACTACGAAGGCAACCCTTTATAACAGGGCATGGCAGCAGATGATACCTCAAAACATTTTTTGTTTTTCTTACTGTGATTTTGGTCTCTGACTGAACTGTTTGCTTTGGAAATGTGTTCGTTTGACCTTCCAATCAGACAAGAACATGGTTCATAGAAAAGTACACTTCACAGTAAACAAGAACTCTGTGACGTCTATGTGCAATCTGAGCCACCCTACCCTAGCTGCTTCTCCCCTAGTGGTGTCCTACCTCTGCAACATCTCTCCATGTGAACACAAGTCTTGTGATCTGTGAGCTCCTTTCTAGTCCCAGTGGTGGAGGCCAATACACCATGATGCTGATCCCAGTTTTGAGAATTTGTGCTCCCAGCTGGTTCTACTTTTCCATCACCTGCACAACACAAAACACATGGTTGGATCGTTAATGTAAACGTAGAACCAAAACAGGGACTGAAACCATGAATAACCTTCTCTAACAACAACATGACATACTTACATTATAGAACACATCGGGCTCGTCATCCCACTCTTCAGCGCACTCCTCCCAACCATCCATGATGCAAGCCTGTTGCAAGTCACGGACACTTCTGGCCTCCCACTCCCTCTGCTGCTGTGGGTAAGAGAAATGGTCGTCGTCCTCCTGCTCCTCCTCATCCGAGTTACTCAGAATGTGCCTTTCAGGATCGTAGATCTCTTCCTGCATAGAGTCATCCTGGTGCCTTAGGGTCTTACTCAGCGTTGTCATTGATGGCAGCCATAGGCCCTATTATCCTTGCAGTTGCCGTAACTGCTGCAGAGGCTGCAACAGCAACTCTAGTTGTTGCTGCACTTGTGCTTGTGCGCCGTGCCAGCCCCACCCATCCCTAGCCTGCACCAATGCCCAACACGCTGGTGACTGGACTGTCGTTGGACAGCAGAACAATGGTTTCTGCTGCTGTGCTTGCAGTCTACGCACCTGGTTTGGTGGTGCGGGGGTACTAGTGGAAGCAGCTGCTACTTCTGTTGTAGCTGCAGCAACTTCTTTTTCCACTTGGGTCTCGGATGGAGGCCACCGACCAGCATAGGCCTCACCCCACATGGCGTCCTCTACGCGCTGTAGCTGGCGTTGAAGAGAGCTAGCTGCTGCCTCAGCAGTAGGGAACCGTAGCAGGCTCATTCTTACAATTTTTCATGGTGTGTCCCTTTTGGTCGCAGCGGGGACAGATGTAGTTCTTCCGACGCTTGTCCTAGCGATCCCACCGTGCGCTCTTTGGCCGTCCTACACCAAGCTTTGGACCCGGCTGCTGCCACAAAACTCCCTCCTTGACTTTCTGCAACACTGGGTTTACGCCTGGCATGGGGAAGTTGTATGTGCACCTGTATGCCATGCGTGAGAGTCCAACGTCGCATAGTGGCTTCGCCTGCTCTCCACGACCGATGACGAAGGTGCATGCATGCGCACAGGGTTGGTCCCAATCCTTCCAAGCACCGCATGTGTACGTCCGCTCCAGCACGTTCACCATTCGCGTCCTATTGCTTGGCCCTGTCACACTGCCACTCTGGAGCCCTTCCTCCACGACGTTGTAGTTGTGGGCTAAGACGTAGCTGCTCAGCAGCAGCTTTGCCGGTGTCGGCGCGAGTTATCCTTCGCACGACTTGTTGAGTCTGCGCCTTTTTGCAAGCAGGCGCTGCACCCACATGTACAGGGACACAAAGCAGTAGAACGGAAACAGTTTTTGGCACTCGACGATGCGGGCATTCAAAGACTCCGCCGCGTTCAATGTCGTGTGCCCACCACGCCCAAGTGGACACTAAAGTCTGGCCCACTGTTCCTTCGGAATGTTGCCAACTTCGTCTACGCCGAGAAGGTAGACTACAACTCTGGAGTTGACGGCACGCAGCTGTTCTTCACACCTCCTCCACTCTGTTGGTGTAAGCGCATGTGCCAGCTGCCAAAACCTGTAGCTAGCTTGCTTACCAAACTTTTGCCTTATGTTCTGTCGCAAGTGGAAGCAGCACTACGTGTGATGTGCCCCAGGCATGTCCTTCTCCACAGCGTTCAACAACCCTTTGCCACGGTCATAAATGACGACGATGTCTTTCTCAGCCGTTGTGGTATACGCGATCGCCAGCTGCTCAAAAAACCATTTCCAATTGTCCTCATTCTTCCAATGCACCATTACCCATGCCATCAGCACAGCGTTGTCGTTGGCGTGGTAGAACTGGCTGATGAGGAGGACTTGTTTGTGACTGTTTTTAAGATGCGTGCCGCCCATTTTTTGGACCCGGCGAGGGTGTTGGAAGCATAGGACCGTGGCACCAGGTCCCATAAACGCGTGGATGAAGGCGCCATCTTTGGTTGCCTCGACCAGAGCATGCGTGTTCTTGTCCACACGCTTCAGCTGCAATGCACATGAAAGCAAGTGTTAGTACCATTTCCGAGACTATGTGATGGAATGGAGAAGACATGCAAACACAAGACATAGTGTCGTACCGCCTCACAGTAGACTGGGAAACGGCTCCACGATAGGGCTTTGGGCCGGATGAGATTTTCCTACGCCTTCGACTTTTCCTGGTACATGGTGTTCTTGTCCACCACTTTGCCTGTTGCTTTGCACACCACGGCTGAGAACTTCTTCACGTCTGTTGTCGGGTTCCGCTTCAGCGTTGACTCAATCTGCCGCGCCACCCACTTCACAGTCTTCAACGGATCTCCACGACCTACTCCTGGGACACACTTGTGATCATCCACAAACTTGCAGACGGCGACGACGACGACGACGCCACGGGAAATTCTTGTCCTTGAATTGCCCACACCATGTAGTGAACTGCATCTTTTCACTGCGTAGACACCGGAAAGTCATCTGATTGGTGATGGCGTAGTCATCCACTGCTACGCGTGCCTCCGCCATGTTCCAGAACAACATGCTTGCAGGAAAAGTAGGCTCTGCCTTCCTCCGCTTTGGGGCCTGACCCGGTGCCTCATCGTTGGAGGACACTCCACAAGAAAGAAGATGGCATGGCCAATTTTATTGGGCAGAGAAAAAAACAGAAATTCAAGTAATGATTAACGCGGGACATAATGTTTACCAACATCATGACTCGGAGGAGACAGCTTGAGGGTGTCTCTTGCTTGTTCTGGCAAAATCAGGAGCACCCTAGCACGCTGCTCATGCTCAAAGTGCTCGTCATATGCGAGATTTTTAGTGGATGGGGTTTGGGGCACAAGACCTGGCTCGTTAAGTTGGGGGCGTGTTAGTGCTCGCGGTTAAGAATGGCAGGAATGTATCCAAGGTGCTCAAATTGGAGATGCAGTGCAGATAATGGGAGTGCCTTAATAAGGAAATCGGGCAGTTGGACGTCACTACTGATTGGACATACTTGTAGGACACCTGCCTCCTCGGCGACGCACGTTGAGGTCCCTTGTCACGACGGACCACCACTGGGAGATCTCCGGGGTCTCTCGTGTGCTTGCCTCCCTCTCACATCATTGCCTCAGCTGGAATTCTTTATGGAACCTACAAGTGTCCTCAAGATTTTTGTGTGGGCAGCCTCGTACACTTGTGGGAACCTAGATTAGTCCATACGCACCTGGGTAATGCTCTGCAACACCTTGTCGAGGTCATCGCATCAACGGATTGCCTCATGAGTGGCCAGAAGGTACAACTAACAATCATGATCGAGGTGTGTGATGCTTTGTCTGACATAGGCCAGCAGGTCGGCAACCATGAACTTTATCTTTGATGTTGTTAGAGCGTCGGCAATAGCCACAAGGGTCTCGCGCTGTCCGTGCACCTTCACCTGCTATGGGAGGGTACATTTTTTGTACACGCCTTCGAGGAGTCCCACCTACCAAAGGAATCTATCGTCAGCGACGACGCTCGAGTGAGCATGGGTCTGTTCCATCACAACCACATCGTAGGAAGGGGGTTCCGTCCCCAATCCTCCTGGTGGTGTTACACCTCCACCATTGGTGGTGATCTTAAGATAGCCCGCCGCCTTGATAGCCAGCTCAACAAGCCTCCATGGGTCGTTGTAAATTGCCTTTGCAACAACGTCATCCTGCTCATGCTCATGAGAACTTCGCGCGCAATTGATCTCAGTGCCTTCGCTGTTGTTAGCAACCTCGGCACGATCGGCGCCTTCACGGGATCCGGCGGGCGTCTTGCCCCTCTCAAGCGACCAGCTCATGTTCGTCGCACAACGATGGGGATGATCACGATCATTGTCACCTTCATCGTCGTCGATGACGTGCTCTTGGTTGGGATCCACGGTTGGGTGTTCCTCCTCAACCGCGTCCTTTGACGCATGGGGATCATTTACATGTACGTTGACGTGCTTGTCGAGAAAGTTTTTGGCTTTCGCACACTTGTCAGTGTTGTCGAGTTTGGCGAGGATTGCCTTTAGTGGTAAGGTTGCCTTTGGTTTGGTAACCGTGCTTGCAACTATGGCTCCTAAAAATTAGAGTCAGCCGAGGGCATGTGCTGAGGCCGTCACCACCTTGCCCTTGTTGGTCTTGGACAGTCTGACACTTGCAATTCTGACGCCCACACAACTAGCACGTGAAGATCATTGTAAGGATTACCCAATGATCTCAAGGAGGTATCGCCTAAAGAAGTCACCTTGATCTCACGATTCATAAGGCCATTATAGAATTTACTTCTATCTTTCTAGGCTGCCATGGTCGGCACAATCACAAGGGTTCTAACCAACACCCTAAGCCATGACTCAAGTCACAAGGCAAGCTAAAAGGCCAAGAAAACAAAGGAAGCAAAGAAAGAGACTAGAAGATATTGAATATCGCTCCAAAGGTGAAGAGGAGGGGAGGGGGGTCATCTCCAACAAAGATTTTGCATCCTCACACGCATCTCCCTCACTCTTCTTCTCTTCTTCATCATCTTCTAGTATTTCTTAGCCTCATTTTGAGTTCCCTCAGTTAATCTTGTGCTTCCTTGGAGAAGTCTCCCTTGTGCTTCACGGCGATAGGAAGGCCTCTTAAAACTCCCCAAGCATCGCCTTCCTCCCTTTTGTTATCCCCTTAGGTCATGAGAGTCTTTGCTCTTAGTGAAAACACTTCCCTAAACTTAGCTTGAAGGATGGATGAGGGAATCTTGGGTTGAGGGAGAAAAGGATGGTTTTTGGGTTGGGTACTCCCCATCCTCTGCAATAAAAATCAACTAGCCCCCTATAGGGAAGAGGAAGCTCAGAGGGAGGAGGAGGATGAACAAGAGCTCCTCAAGAGCTTTCTAGCGCACTTTATGATGCTTAAAATGTGTATCATTTGGATCATTTTTAGGATTAAAAATTCTCTTTAAATATGTTCTCAAAATCTTGGGGACTCAAAGCTAGGGTCTCTAGGAGTCGAGAACCAAAAAATGTCCACAAGCTAGAGTTCTGTTTGACTCTAGCCCAAAAAAAAACCTTCTATCCGGATTGGGACGAGAGGAGTGTCACTATGGAGATTCCATCGCGTCACTCCTCCTTCACCCTTAGAGGGACGCTAGGGTCTTGTTCCATGTGGCACTGCCATGTGGAACAATAGGAATTTCATGGTGCATGTTTACAAAACTGCCCTATGACGACCCCATCCATTCTTCGCACGATGCGTCTCAGCCAGAGCGGCCGAAACACGCTATTTGGCCCACAGAAACTACCACAAGTTTGTCATTTGAACCTGGTCTTGGCTATCACAAAAAGTGGTGTGGAGCCTGTTCTGAGCTCTATGGTGTTTTGAGAAGAAATCAAATGTAATCATACAATTTATGATAAGGGAAAAACTGATCGTTTTCCCGAGACACCATCGAGTGTCACTTGGAAGGTTCCAATTCTCAAGCGCAAAAACTGCACTTGGCGTGCCAATTTTGTTCCTCATAAAATCTCCGAGTCGAGGATTTTTGTTTTGGCTGTTGCAAAAGAAATAGTTTTGACGGTGATAGACGTGCGTTGAATGCGTTTCGAAGGAAGTTCCACTTGTACAGGTAACATCGGTGCATTTTGCACCACTGTTAATGTGTATATTGTGCTAGTTGCAAGAGTGCCGATCATACTTCTGCACAAATAAGTGCAAATGGTGGCTATGTTCTTTTTGTGGATGTTGAATGCACCAATCCAAAAAGTGCCTCTAATAACTTTAGAGAAGTTTTTATTCCATGCACAAAGCCGGGTATCGATCACACCATCGTCGTGCCGATTGCACAAGTGACGTGAAAAAACTATCAGTGATGCGTGGATACATTAAATTCACCGGTGCGGGTTGTATCATTGAATAAAGTGTCAGTTGTACCTCTGTCTCTGTTGCCTTCAACAACCTCGAACCCTGTACCAGACGGTATCTGTACATGTCGGAGGTACAGCACATCATTGCTCATGCCAATGCAGACATTGGTTTGTAATTGAATGGGTCAAGAACATGATTCTTGGATACAAACATAAACCATAGCCCCGATATCACTCTGTGAGTGATGAATGTGATATTCGACCATTATTCACAATTCCAAAAAGCAGTACGAACTCCTCTCATAACCGTGGACGTATCTAAGAAGAGATTGGTCTTCTATTCCCTCTCTCTGACTTGTTACACTGCAATGCGGCAGTTCAAGAAGTCAACTGATGTTGCATTATGGTTGAACGAATGTCGAATTTCATTGACATCCAAAGGCGAAACCCTCATCTTGTATTAAAGGTTCGCTACACCGGACCGCTAAGGAACGATTTTCCTTACCAAAACTTGACGGAGAACTTGATATATATCACAAATTGACTAGGCAAAAGCACAGTCTATCCTTGATGTACGATGTGCTCTTACGAAGTTGTATGGACAAATTCCAACCATGCCAAAAGCAGGGCATGGCACTGATCATGCCTGATCAATTTGTCAAACATGTACCACGACTGATTTTATTGGAATAAAGATGATCACCGACAACGTTTGTAAAAGAAACTTCTCTAAGTGCAACCACCTGCTTCAACTAGGCAATCGTAGTATCAAAAGAAGAAAACTATGAGTATTCATCCATGAATAGACACTTCCTTGAACTACGGTGTAGTTGACAGGTGATTTGTTGACCTTGCTGGTCAAGGTGAAGCAGTTGACAACCAACGACATTAGAAATGGTTCCTTTGTTTCCGTCGCCGAGCACAAGCAGTATGGCTTGATGCCTGTCACGCCTGCCTTTGTGGGCGGTACTCGTGGACAAATGCCTCGGCATAGGCAAAGATGTCTCAAGTAGCTCAATGTGGTGGCATGACAAGTGTCATGTAGACCAGCAAAGGTCCACAAAATCCAAGTGGGATAATCCAGCAAGAGGATGGGGAGGTGAAGTAACACAAAGGTTTCTTGGCCCAGTGGGCTAGGATTCCATCCGTCCCATTATAGTGTAACGCCGATGCCATGTGGCTCCCGCGTGGATCTTTGGTCTCTGATCGGCTGGAAGGAATGGCTTGAGGGCAGGAGACCCTCAAGCACAACAATCTTGGCCTAGTCGGCAAAAGATTTCATCTGAATCCATTACAAAATACCAAAGTTCCAGCCCAGTGGGCCAGTGGTTCCGCTCGTACTGCTGGATCTTGGGGAGAGGGACAGCAATGGAGCAGCGAGCACTTGGGTATGGAAGGGCATGGGATTCACTCTTGAATGCTTGTTACATCACTCAAAACAAGGCATTACATAAGTAGTAAGAGCATGGGTAAGTCTGCCCTCTCACAAGCCACACTCCTTGGCCATGGAGGCCAAGTCTCACGCACACCATACTAGAAGCTCACACAAGAGAGGCAATGAGCCTAGCAATCAGGCTGGCCACTCACAAACGACCTAGAGAGCTAGAGCATGCTCTCATGTCACACTGCTAGTGGTCACCTCACCCACAATTACATGGGAAATGGCCATGTGTCTCTGGCTAGCACACCAAACCATCAAGATGATCACACCTCGCCTAAAAAGTAAGGTCACATCCATCTATCCTAGGTAGCACACTCTGGTAAGGCAAGATGAGCACCAAGGAAATTTTTGGATGTCTTCATCAGCTGGTTTTGACACTGGACCTCTCACCCCTTTTCCTTTTTGAGACAAAGGCATGTAGTCCTGGCCCAGATTCCTGTGGTATATGACCCTGGAAACTTCAGAAATTCATTTCTCCCCATCCGACCGCTGGATCGGCCCGAACCTTGGACCATAGACAACTTGTCACCTGATCTTCCACGTGAAGAATTCAGATTGACAATCGGATTAGGAATTTGGTATTTTCTCCATGCCTGATCATATGGGCCTCTGATTGAGCCGGTTGACCCCATTTCTAACAATCTCCCATTTTGCCACAGTCAGAGTGGGCTGAGTCCACATGCCTTCATGCAGAAACGCTGCTTCTCCCAGGTCACCGGCTTGGTGCAGAAATCATCAACATGGTTGTGGGTTGGAGTGAACTCCAACTTGATGACACCTTCCTGAACTATGTACCTGATGAAGTGATATGCGATGTCAATGTGCTTGGTGCGTGCATGGTGCTCTGGGTTCTTGGCGAGTGCGATTGCACTCTGGTTGTTGACGTACATAGGCACTGGTACTATTGTACTCCCACTCATCTTCGCCATGAGACACTGCAGCCAGATTGCTTCCTTGGCTATAAAGCTGAGTCACACATGTTCGGCTTCCGTGTTCGAGGTGACCACAGCCACCTACCGCTTGCTGCACCAGCTGATAGCTTTGTCGTTCATGAGGAACACACGTCCAGAGATGGACTTGCGGTCCTCAAGGTTGGAGGCCCAATCTACATCTGCATAGCCGATGATGTTGCTGTCGTTGCCGTTGTAGGTGATGCCAACGTTGATGGTACCAGCAAGGTAGCGGAAGATTTGCTTGACAGCCTTCCGTTGCTCAGGTACGGGATTAGCCAGGTTCTGGCTGAGAGCTCCTACACCCTGTGCAATGTCCGGCCTGGTTACCACCATCAAGTACATGAGGCTGCCGATGGCACTTTGGTAATTCTGCCACTCAGTTGCATCTGCTTCTCCGTTAAAACTTTTCAGGTACTGCCGCGTCTCCAGCGGTGTGCTGATGGGTTTAGCCTCCGCCATGCCGAACTGCTGGAGGACGTCTTTGATGTAGCAATTCTGTTGCAAGGAGAGAGCGTGTGACTTGTGGTTACACGTGATCTGAATACCGAGGAAGTAAGAGGCATCCCCAAGGTCTGACATCTGGAAGCGCTCTTGCATGGCTGCCTTGAACTCCTACAATACGGACATGCTGTAGGAGAGGAGGAGCATGTCATCAACATGTACATTGATGATAAGGATTTCATGTTCATGCTGCTAGCGGTAGCCACTGTAGCCAAACTCGCTGCACTCAAACCACCATGCACTACATCGCCACGTCCAGCTTCTAGTTCCAAGCACGCGATGCCTGTTTGAGGCCATACAGCGACTTCTGCAACTTGCACACCAGGTGCCCTGGCCATCCACGACAAACCCCTCCGGCTGCTCCATGTAAATCTCTTCCTCCAGATCACCGTTCAGGAACTTTGTCTTGACGTCCATGTGGTGGACCTCAAAGTCCTCTACTGCTGCATAGGTAAGGAGCGTGTGCACAGAGGCAAACTTGGCAACAGGAGCAAAGGTTTTTGTGTAATTGATGATCTCCTACTACGAGTACCCCTTGGCAACCAGCCTTGCCTTGTACTTGTAAAGGCTACCATCTGCTCCCCATTTCTTATTCAACACCCACCTGGATTTGACGACTTGACGTCCAGGTGGACGCTGAGACAGCTCCCACGTGCCATTGTCCAGCCGCAATTGAATCTCCTACTGCACTGCGTGCATCCAATCTTCTGCGTCTGGTGCTGCCATTGCCTCCCTGTAGGTCCGTGGCTCATCTTAATCTGCTGCAACTGCCACGATCATTTGCCGCGGCTTCTGCAGCATCCAGAAGTTAGCACGTTGCCCAGGCTTGTAACGCACCCTGAGAAGGTACCTGCGACCTGGAGCTCGTGCATTGTTGGGTGGCTGGCCCGGTGTTGTTGGCACAATTACTGCCTCTGCTGCTGGTGCTTCCCCTTCCACCTCCTTTGTTGTATCAGACATGGGAGAGTAGGGTAAATTTCCCACTGTCACAGTTGAGGAAGGGTCAGGGGAGAGGAGAAGGGGATCAGCTGCTCCCACTACTTCATCGGCTGCAGGTTCTGGTGCCTCCTCACAAATGATGTTGGTGCCAATGACACTGCTTTCGTCAAAGATGACATCCTTCAAGATGATGACATGGCCTGTATCCTTCTTGTAGAGAAGATAGGCCTTGCTTGCCATGTCGTAGCCGATCATCAGCATCTGCGTGCTCTTGGCATCTGGCTTCTGTCCCTTCTCCTTAGGCACGTGCATGTGCGCCAGATCTTGTGGATCAAGGTGAGATTCAGGTCGTGTGGGTCGGCACCGACTCACAACGTGCTGATTTCATCACAAAGGTCATTAGCCGTACGAAGTTTCTAGCAGCCGCACGTTCTCTGGGGTTGTATCCTGCGTGTCCTATGGACTGACCTCTATCCTTGAGCTGTATTTGTTGCTGTTTGTCATCATTATTCTTGTGGTGTTGCTCGCATCAGTGCTGCTATGTGCGCGAATCTGTTTTCCGTGTGGTCGTGGGGGAGTGTTGTTGTTTTTGTCCTTAATATGACCTCTCGGCTCAGGTCCGTTGTAGATCCCTGAGGAGGCAGAGAGTACGGGAGACCGGGGGAGCAGACGCGAGTGTGGTGGCTTGCGGGCAGCCTTGTGATACACTCACGTCATCACTACTTGCCTCTTGGAGAGCTCACATTTGTCCTCGAGACAATCCACTATTGTGCTTGTTTGTCTGTGAAATGCAATACCTTGGCAACCTAGTTTAGTCTTGCTTGTGCGTTCGTGTTAGTTTAGATAGACACAGAATGTGTCAAAACTCTGTTTGTGGGTAGGTTGTGACATGGGGCAGGTTTGCACATGGTCTCTTTTTAGCGAGTGCCGGCGAGCTCTCTCTCGCCGACCAACAGGTGGACTCGTTTAGTGAGTTCCACCCCGTAGGATCGTCACTCGACCCCCTCCACGTTTCTCACTTTTCCTCCTCGCATACTCGTCTATTTTGGACAAGGTCAGTTGTATTCTGACCACAGTGTGGTGCTCCAGACAAGAATGTAAGGGAAGAGGGGTACTTGTTTTGGTATCAGAGCACACAAGCAAAATCTTTTTGCGTCTCGCATGAGAGTTGCAAAACGATCCTGGGAGGGCAGATCTATAGTTGCGCGGATCAGCAGCGGCAGCAGCAGCAGCGACAGCAGTCGCGAAGCAGTAGCGGCAGCGGCAGCAGTGTGCAGCGATGTGAGGCAGCAGAAAGTAGCGGTAGCCGCGAGCAAAGGTCCCATTGACTCGGCTGCATCGGCCAAGCCACAGCACCCCTACCTACAGCCGTGCGGAGCAGCGGTAACAGTGACAGTAGCGCCAGCAGCGTGCAGCGGCGTGCAGCAGCAGCAGCCGACGGCTGCAACCGCCGTTGGAGGCAGCAGCGATGGCTATTGAGCCGCAGCCACAGCAGTGCGTGGGAGCCACACTAGCATAGCCGTAGCAGCGCCAGCAGCTGCGCGGTGCAACCACTACAGTGGCGTGAGCGTGCAGCAGGGTGCGGTAGAAGGATCAGCTGCATCGTCAGCAACACTCGCTACAGCGATGGCCGCAGCAGCAGCCCTTGGGTCCTCTCTGGTCTACCCTTCCCCCTTCTAGCTGGGTTCTCCTCTCTCCTTGGGTTGGACGGTGGTGGTTCAGGTACACAAGACTACCTCACGGCCTCTCCCTGATTTCCCATGCCCACAAGGGCGGGTGAAACATTGCCGAAAAACTTTGGCAGCGTTGGAGGGGGGGGTCCATAGGTGATTTTCCGGCTAAAACAGGCCTTATCATATTTTGCACGCCCACTAGGGCAGGGTAAATACTCCCAAAACTATTTGGCAGCATGGGGGAAGGCCATCACATAATCCACGTCTGCTCAAGTGGGGTGAACGCTGAAGAAATTCTTTTTGGCAGTGTCCACCACCCAACGGCAGTGGCAGCACTAGTCATGCACACCTGCGCTATCCCAACACCATGCCCAAGGATGCCCCTATCGAAGTCGGCAGTGTCAGCTCCACCGTGAACGCGGGCATTGCCGCCTCCGGTGTGAGTGGCGACACACCAGGTGCGATGCGGGATGAGTCCCCGTCCAGCCCTGGCTCATTGGCGCGCGGTCTACGAGAGCTGCGTGAGCAACAGGCCCAGTAGGCTGAACAGACGGCCATGCAAATGGCCGACTTGTTCAAGCTTTTTCAGGACGTAGTTAAGCCACAACAGGATCAGTAGCAGCAGTAGAAGCAGCAGCAGCAGTAGTCGCAGCAGCTACTACAACAGCAAGAGCGACAGTAGAAGCTAATCCGTGATGCCTTACGCAAGGGCAAGATGATAGTGGAGAGTGCAGTTGTAGCTGGCGTCAATGCAGCGTTAGGAGCGTTCAATGTCGATACGTCCAACGACCTTCCACAGTAGGACGAAGACGCAAGTGACGAGGAAGGCATGTTACGCCTATACCTCACACAGTTTGAAAAACGACGTCGGACCCGCTTGGCGCTCCAAGCGGTACCAGTCGGTGAAGTAGGCCCAACCAACCAGTCCAAGGTTACTACAGACCAAACGTCCATAGAGGAGCAGTTACTTTGCATGAGTCTAGGACTGAGGGAGGACCCCCGGTCTCCGTTGGAAGAACAAGCTGTCCCTGCAGCTCCGCCGACAACAAAGCCACCCAAGTGGTTTGAGACCGAACCCCCGATCCACCGGCAGGAGGATAGCTACAGCGCTTGGGAGCCACAGTTCCATATGTGGGCGGTCAGTGAAGGGGTATATCCATGCTATACCATCCAGTACCAGGTAACATACCCCCAGCAGACGGCTACCGCCGCCCGCGCAGCGTACGATCTCTTGAAGGCCGTCCTCGAGGAGTACATCATCGACTTCGAACCTTTGCTGGGAGATCCCCACACCGATGCTGGAGCTGACTCACGTGGCGCCTGGGAGCTGGCGACTACTCTCTTTGAGGATGTGACCATGGCAACAACATCACAGCAGCTGTCAGACTTCAACTTCGTATGCCAGGGTGCACACGAGACACCGGCCAACTACTGGCGGCGCGCGATGAGGCTCTACAGGGCCCTGGGGAAGCATGGACCGGGTCAAATCATGGCGTTCAACACCATCAGGATCAGCATTGGGCGCGAGTACGCCAAGGCTTTTGACAACTTCTGCCTGAGCAGGCTTCAGGATATGGTCGACAGAGGTTTGCTCCTGTCATGGGTGACGCAACACTTTTTACACATGGCAGGAGTTGGAGCAGCAAATGACGACCGCCATGGTGCATCTGCCGTAGCCGTCACGACTATCCATGTTTCACGCGCCTTCTCCCCTCCCTTCCCTTTGTCGTCACAGCCAACAACGACTACCGCAACAGCAGCTGGTTTAGCTGCAGTAATCCAAGGGAAGAAGGCACAAAACAGCAGGAGGGGTACCAAGGAGGGCAAGGAATAGGCTGCTTCAAAGCTGGCTAGGGAGCGTCAATGGGAGTGTTACACCTGCGGGGAGCGCACTGGCACACGGAGTGCAAGCTCCCCAAGAACCAGATGAAGATTGCGCAAGGTCTGCAACAGGCGTTCAAGCAGTGTGAGCACGCCTCCACACACACCACAGCAGTGACTGACACGCAGCCCTCATCGTCAGTTGATGCAGTTATAGCCAGCACCAGTGACCTGCCACATCTGGAGCAATAGCTTGCGACCCAGGCCTGCGATATCACTGAGCTCCGCCAGCTTCTCCGGCTTACCACTGAGGGAGGTACAAGTGCATTGACTGATCCAAGGGGTCCCAAAGTTGGGTCTGTTGAGTCCATGACGTGCAATCGGGATGGTGGCAATGGGGCACGGTGTGCTGTTGAGTCTGTGGAGTCATTCGCCATGCGTGATGATGCTGGTCTGTCCCCCATCTTCGCCGCAGTGCTCTCAGGTCACGACGACCTGTCGTGGCTTGATGAGTCGCAGACACGTGTCGTCAGTGCGGCTCAGCAATCGTTTGCTGAGCCATCCCTGTCTACTGTCTGCACTGTTGGCAGTTGTTCAGTCACGTCGCCCGAGCGTGTGACGGATGCCACCTCGATCCTAGATTCGGGTGCCACCCATCGCATGACATGTTGCGACTATGATTTTGTGGTGCTTGGTCTTGTCGGCTCTGTGAAGTCTGTGCGTATGGCTTCTGGGCATGAGGTTCCTGTTCAGGGTGAAGGTGTGGTACAATTCCATGGACCGTCTTGACCGCTCTACATTTCAAAAGTGCTGTACGTGCCTGGTCTAGAACTCAGCCTGCTGTCTGGATGTGCCTACACACGAATGGGTCTCAGTGTCACATTCACAAGTGGGGATGCCACTATCTCCGTTGGTGCTATTGCTGAAGTAGTACTCTGTGGCAGGGAAGTAGGGGACTTGTATCACGTCTCTGGCTGCCCCATGTCCACCAACATCACTACACCATCCACTGCCCGAGTGTTTGTCACAGGTACGCTGTCGCCTGAACATCAGTGCCTACTACATACATGCTTGTGTCGTGTCCACATAGATGCTGTACATTGTCTGATTTGCACCCAACCTGCGCTCGGTCTTGACGCACCATCCTTTGAGGCGCCGCCCAAGACCGATTGCCTGCAATGCGCGCAAGGCGAAATGTATTGCGCCACATACCCTCTGTCTGAATCCATAGCTCTCAAGCTCCTGGAGTTGGTTCACTCAGATCTCAAGGGACCCCTCCCCGTCGAGTTCCAGGATGACACAGGGGGATACGTCCTGACGATCACAGACAACTTTACTCGCATGCGGTGGGTCTTCAGTCTGCGTCTGAAAATTGATGCAATGTTAGCTGTTTGCACGTGGCTTGTTATTGCTGAACGTTAGTCCGGCCATACCCTCCAGATTTTTTGCTCTGATTGAGGCGGTGAGTTCATGGGAGATCTGGACCGCTACTTCGCCTCAGTGGGAGTGTTTCACAACCTCTCCGCCCCAGTCACGCCATAGCAAAACGGTGTGTGAGAGCACTGGGACCGCACCATGGAGGATGGAGTTCACTCCATGCGGGTAGACAACGGCATGCTTGAAGCATTTGCCTTCGAGGGTATGGCCTACTTGATATGGGTCTAGAACAGGATCCCTCACGACCCCCTCCTGAACACACACACCCCATACCAACTATGGTACGGACGTCGTGCCGACCTATGGCTCGTGTGTGTGTGGGGGTCCCTTGCCTGTGTCTGGTTTACACCAGAATAGCAAGGGTCCAAGCTTTCCCTTAGAGGCCGCGTTTGCGTGTTCCTAGGCGTGGCCTCACGCTCCAAGGCCTGGCGATTCTGGGACCCCAGTCGTCGGCGCATTGTCAAGTCTCAGGACGTCCTTATTTTTTTAGCGTCTCTCCTTCTGAGACCTGCCCACGGGTGGCACTCCACAGACGCATTCCTCTGGGTGTGGAACGATCCCGCGCACAGGGGGGGATGAGGTGACCGTTAAGACTACCCCGGTCACACTTGGCGTTACTGGTCCTTCCCACCCACCGGCGTGCGCGCGAACGTCGTCTCTGTCACCCACATTGACTGCGCCGCCTATCGTGCCTGCATACACCATTCCTCTTGCATCCCCTTCGATTCAAGAGCCTGCGTCACCGGTTGTACCACCAACGTTGTCCGTGTCCCCAACACCTCTGTCACCAGCAGAGTCACTGGTGTCGTCTACACCCCCTGGGCACTCTACGTCACCAGTCAGGTCACCTATGCCGTCCCCGTCTTCCGTCTTCCCAGTCAACGGACTGGCTTCACTTGACACGTCACCAGTCCTGTTTGTGTCTGATGAGTGTCCACCGTCTGTCCCAGATGTCTCATCACCAGAGCCATACCGACAAGGTGAGGGTGGACGTCTCCAACCTCGTTCTACTCAGAGCGTGCGCAGTGGAGACCCTGACACAAGGGCCTTGGGCCTCAGTGCACAGGGGCTCTCTGAAGTGCACCCTTGCTATGACACATGCCTCGCTCTTCTGATTCGCCAGCACCAACTTGCTGCAGACTCTTCAGAGTCCACCGTCACCCTTGGCCCTTTGTCTCGGGCCTATGCCTTGGCTACGTGCAGTGGAGGTACTGCGGCTCCTGACCCCAATGTGGTGGAAATGACGCCAGACCACAGCACACTCCGTCAGGCTTTGGCCGGGCCAGATGCGGCACAATGGCGTGCAGCATGCAAGGCTGAGCTGGCGGCTATCAATGAGCATGGGGTTTATGAGCTTGTCAACCTACAGGGGGGAAGGCCGTTCAGGCCATGTGGGTCTTACGGAAAAAGCTCAAGCCAGACAACATAGTTGATCGCTACAAAGAAAGACTGACTGTGAGAGGATTCTCTCAGGTGGAAGGGATCGATTTCACTGATACCTTTGCACCAGTTGGGCACATGACCACAGCTCTCGGTCTGCTGTCCCAGGTGGCCCAGCACGACTGGGAACTCCACCAAATGGACGTGAACAATGCATTCCTACAAGGTAAGCTGGAGGAAGAGATCTACATGGTCCAGCCTCCAGAGTTCAAGGACGGCACCGGCTGCGTGTACCGGCTACGGAAAGCACTTTACGGCTTGAAGGAGTCGCCTCGCTGCTGGAACAAGGAGATCACCGGCACGCTCCTATGAGCAGGCTATGTCCAGAGCACTGCGGACTCATCACTTTTCCTCTCCCAGACCACTGCCCCCTTTTCAGCCATCCTGGTGTACGTTGACGATCTTCTGATTGCCTCGCCTGATCTGAAGGTTGTCGAAGCAGCCAAGGACGTGATACAATTGACATACAAGATGAAAAACCTGGTAGAGGCCACATTGTTCCTGGGCATGCAGATTTTCCATGATCGTGCTCAGCGGATGCTCCTCATCCATCAAGAGCGATACACCCTCTCTTTGGGGAAGTGCTTTGCTGAGATGCTCAATGACGTGCGTACGGCATCAACCCCAATCACCCCGGACGGACAAGATGCCCTGAAGGTAAATTATCCAGCAAAGCTGGGGGAGTTGGTCGATGTGACCTTGTACTTGCGGGTCATTGGATCGCTCATGTACCTGGCTACGACGACACTTCCAGACATCGCCTTCACATTCAGCCTGCTTGCACAATTCTAATAGGTGCCACGCAAATGAGTGCTTGAGGCCACAGTCCGGTGCGTGCGATACATCGTTTCAATTGTCCGCTTAGGACTTCACTATCAAGGGCAGGAATCCGTGGTCCTCGATACATACACGGACAGTGACAGGGCATGGAGTCCTGACGGCAAGAGTCGCACCGGCTACATCTTCCTCATTGGAAGAACTGCCGTCTCTTGGCACAGTGGCAAGCAGGGTTGCATCGTTCACAACACTACAAAAGCAGAGTACGTGGCACTATGAGCTGGTGCGACTGAGAGTGTGTGGTTGGTGCGTTTGTTGCATAGCTACGTCAGTCCATGCCTCCCACTGTGCTTCGGTGTGACAACGAGAGTACAAAGGCCATAACAGAGAACTCTGTCGTGTTCCATGCACGCACAAAGCACATTAACGTCGAGTATCACTACATTCCAGATCTTGTGGATCAAGGTGAGATTCAGGTCGTGTGGGTCGGCACCGACTCACAGCGTGCTGATTTCCTCACAAAGGTCGTTAGCCGTACGAAGTTTCTAGCGGCCGCACGTTCGCTGGGATTGTATCCTGCGTGTCCTATGGACTGACCTCGACCTTGTATCCTGCGTGCCCTTGAGCTGTATTCGTTTCTGTTTGTCATTGTTCTTATGGTTTTTTTTGCATCAGTGCTTCTATGTGCGCAAATCTGTTTGCCATGTGGTCATGGGGGAGTATTGTTGTTGTTGTCCTCACTATGACCTCTCGGCTCAGGTCCGTTGCAAATCCCTGAGGAGGCAGAGAGTACGGGAGACTGGGGGAGCAGACGTGAGTGTGGCGGCTGGCGAGCAGCCTCATGATACACTCACGTCATCACTACTTACCTCTTGGAGAGCTCACATTTGTCCTCGAGACAATCCACCATTGTGCTTGTTTGTTTGTGAACTGCAATCCCTCGGTGACCTAGTTTAGTCTTGCTTGTGCGTTCGTGTTAGTTTAGACAGGCACATAATGTGTCAACACTGTTTGTGGGCAGGTTGTGACATGGGGCAGGTTTGCACATGGTCTCTTTTTAGCGAGTGCCAGTGAGCTTTCTCTCGCCGGCCAACGGGTGGACTCATTTAGCGACTTCCACCCCGTAGGGTTGTCACTCGACCCCCTCCACGTTTCTCACTTTTCCTCCTTTCACACTCGTCTATTTTGGACGAGGTGAGTTGCGTTATGACCATAGTGTGATGCTCCACACAGTAGTGTAAGGGAAGAGGAGTTCTTCTTGTAGTGCCCTTTTTTTCTGTAGTAGTGGCACTTGCCTTTCTTCTTGCCTCTTTGCTTCCCTGACTGCTACTGCTCGTTGCAATTGCCCATGGTCACAAAGGCTACTTCCGCTGCTACCATTGTTGCGCTTGGTTGCGTTGCGGCGTAGCTCCACCTGTACAAGGTGATTGCAGATGAAGTCCAGGTCGAGAGTAGGCTGGCATTCCAACGTTTCTCGCACCGTGTCGTAGCTTGTGGGGAGACCCATCAGCAAGAGGAGGATGAAGCGAGTCTCCTCAATAAGGTTCTCGTCTGCTTTCAGCTGCTTAGTGAGGTCCTTGGCCTTGTCTAGATACGCCTCCATTAACTCACCACACTGCATCCTCAATGCCATCACCATCTCCTCAAAAAGCATGAGGAAGGCTGGATCCTTACTCTCATACTTCTTACATAACGCCTACCACCCCTCCTATGCCGTTGCCATCTCGCTCATATACTGGAGATGCAGGTTGGAGATTGTATTGACAAGCAGCCTGTAGGCCTTTCTCTCCATTTTCCTTTTTGAGACAAAGGCATGGAGCCCTGGCCCAGATTCGTGTGGTATATGACCTCGCAAACTTCATGTATTCATTTCTCCCCATCCGACCGTTTGATCGGCCCGAAACTTGGATCGTAGACAACTTGCTACTTGATCTTTCACGTTGGTGAAGTCGGATCGACAATCGGAGCAAGAATTCGGTTTTTTCTCCATGCCTGATCCTGTGGACGTGTGATTGAGCCGGTTGGCCTCATTTCTAACACGTACCACTCTACCTGGTCTAGCCGTACAGACCGTACAAAATGAATGAGAGATACATGCATAACTATTTCATGCAAATGAAAAAATGTTCATTAGACGTGTTCTTGGTATGAATGACTCTGTTTTGCATGGAGATCACATGAAAACATTGGGGACAACGAACCGTTTGTTACGGTGAAAGGATCACAAGAAATGATTCATAGGTGTTCACTCATGCCATGGAATTGACATCGGCAATGGTAGCCTTACAGACTTTAACGGTCTGCACACGTCGCTGTACACGACCTCCAACAGGTCCTTTGCGCGAGCATCGTTCTCATTGAACGGCTTGCGCCGCCCCTTGCCCAAAATGCAAGGCTCGCACTTTTTGTGCGCTGATGCATCTATTGCTGCGTCTGCACTATCGATGACAAGGCTGCGCACCATGTCGCGCTTTGCCATCTCTTTCACACTTGCGGGTGCCGAATGCCCCAACCGTCAGTGCCAGAGCTCTAGATCAGCGCTTCCTCTCTTGGCCATGTTGATGACGCGCTCCTGGGAGTCTGCTGTATCCGATGCCGTGGGGACCACCTTAGTCTCCACGATGTAGAGACCGCCCTTGCGCTTTGCCTCCAGCATGACCTCGTCGTCACCGTCGATGCACACCACTGCGCCTTTCTTGCAGAAGAGCATCTCATACCCCTTGTCTGTCAAGCGGCTAAAACTCAAAATGTCAGCCAGGCCAGGGACGTGCTGCACATCACGGATTGTGCACAACTCCTTCTTACCACCCACCACGACTTCTACCTCCACGTCGCCTTGGCCGGCCGCCGGCTCAACTTTGTCTTTTCGCGACCACCATTGCCTTGGAGGACTTCTCGTAGGTGACGAACCCCACCTTCTCAACTTGGGTCTGCTCCTCGGCCCTAGAATCCAGGCACAGCCTGTTGGCCTTCTTGAGGAAGTGGTTCTTGTTGCCATTGAGGAGCAACCTGCCCTTACTGTTTTTGCCGTCGGTCTTCGCCTCCTCTGGACACTCACGGGCCCAATGGCCCTCCTTGCCGCAGTTGCGGCATGCACCTTTCTTGGGATCCTTCTTGCCGCCGCCCTTCCCGCCGCTTCCTCTGCTCTCGCTTCCACCACCACGCATTTTGGTGACGAGGGCTGATGAGGAAGACGAGGAATCCACACAGCTCCGTCGTTGTGCCTCGTTGCGGATGCACTCTGCGACCGCGCCATGGGTGAGCTTGTCCTCCGACCATCCTTCAAGAACGGTGATGAGTGGACCCCAACTGTCAGGTAGGGCCATGTGGAGGGCCATCGCCTGCAGCTGCGTGTCCATCTTCAACCCCACATCATTGCATTGCGAGACGAGCGACTTATTCTGTTGTATGGCGAAGATGACATCATCTCACTCCTTGATTTTTATTGTGAGGAGTCGCTTCACTGCAAAGATTTTGTTCGCGAGCAACTTGGATTGGTGGATGGCGCAAAGCTTTTGCCAAGCTTTGGTTGCCAGCTTGTAGCCTTGGAAGTAGTCCCACTACGACTCAGCTGTCCCGGACACCAAGAGCATGAGTGCCTCCGTGTTCTTCTTTTCGAAGGCCTACTTCTTCGCGTTCGCAGCAGTCGACTCTACGAGCACCTCCTTTCCCAACATGATGTCAAACAACCCCTTGTACGAGAGGTGCAGCTCAAACTGCCACCTACGTAGCCCAAAATCTCGGGTCGCCTGCATACTTCTAAATGGGCTGCGTCTCTCTCTACGTTATGTGCACAGTTGCTACTCCAACGGGTTCTATGAACTTCACGTCGACGTCCATGATGACGATCCCGTGCGTTGGGATAGATGTGAACGTTGGAGGCTATCAGACCCGTGGGCCCATAACCGTTTGTGAGGTGGAATCTTCGTGGTGCGGTCCCAAAGTTTTTCTGATCATCTCTAGTTGTTCACATCTTCTGTTTTGGGCAAATCTGAGACTGAGCGTGAGCTTTCTGGTCGCCTCACGCTATGTGAGCAGGCATTTAGAGACAGTCACTTTTGTGAAGGGAATAACGCAATTTTGCATTTGTTTTTATAGGGCTAGTCATGAGCTTTCTAACGCACCAAAGCGCACGCGATTCAGCCAAGCATAACCCAAGTTATGCTTTCCGAAGCGAAGGTCTCATCCACCACAGAAGCCCGACGCCGCCACACGCCGTGGCACCTTCCTTCACGTGCGAAGCGCCTTTCCCAAGGCGCAGATCTCATTGCACGTAATGTATGGGTACCCTGCGTTGTTTCCATGCACCTTCCCCATTTTTGGGTCGAGTTTGGTGATGGGGTGTGACGAGGTTCGAAACCTGTCCACGGACCTGCAGTCATAATTTTGACGAAGTCGACGAGTAACAAAACGTACTACTGAGTTTCGGACGCCAAGCCATGATTTTGGCGAAGTCCCTCAGTAACAACCTGCACTACAAGATCTGGTGGATGATCCACCTGATAAGGTGCATTATCCACAGGACGCCTCGGCATGCCTTCCGGAGCAATTTCTCCAGATGGTGTTTTTGTTACTCGGTCCAGTCGATTATCCACCGGATTTCGAGTCGCAGCCGGCTCCCAGAGCCGCTGCGCACACCCCAACTTTGGAAGGCCATATCTCCCTAATCTTGTTCAATTCTAGGGAAACAACTTTCACCAGATTCAACATCTCGTCAAATTTATGGGACAATCATCCAATTTAAGATCGGATCAATCATCGAGTCACCAGATCTGCCAGCGCGGAGCTCCCACTTTCTGGCGGCTCCTCGTCGCATCCCAGCGCCGCACTTGGGCATGCAGATGGGCAATTTTTCAACAACTGCATGGTCGTTAGCATAAAAAAAAAAACAAGCAAGCAAGAGGACCTGTTTGTGGCCATTCTTCAGGAAGGTGGCGTCCATCGTAACAATCCCCCGACTGTGCTGAAAGCCGACTCTCGCGGCAGCTCGAGTGACAAATCCCCACAGGAAGGCACTGCTTTTGTCCTTGTGGACAATGGCATGTGTTCTTGGGTCCACGTGTTTGAGCTGCATGGAAGACGTGGACATGCGTGTGTGAAAAGAAGGAAAAAAATCACCATTACGATGGAAGAAACAGAACCATACATCTTGACGTACCTCTTTGATGTACGAGGGAAAGAGGCTCCACATGTCACTCTTCTTGTCCATCAACTTCTCTTGGGTACGTGTATTTGTGCAGTACAGAGTGTTGTTAGAGATGATCACCCCGGTCCTTTTGTGTAGAACTTGATGCACGGTAGCCATAGATGCCGTGGGATCGCGCTGCAGAGCCACGGAGATCTTGCGGGCCACCTAGCCTTTCTACATCACGAGATTGCCTCATCCAATGCTGGGGATATTCTTGTGGCCTTTGGTGTTGTGTGACACAATGACGTGTCCGAACTTGCTTGTAACGCAAGCACGTAGGAGCCACATACAACCATTCAACCATGGTTTTGGCTTCAGCACAGGTAATGTGGAATTGTGCAAGCTCACTACGAATCCATTTCAGTTTGGAGCAGTTATCAACTGCATAGTCCTCCACATAGGCTCGTGTAGCATCCATGTTGTCAAGCACCATCCCCTCCTTTGGTTCCTTCTGCATCTCGTTGCGCTTCTTAGGGGGTGTGACATGGTTTGTCATCAGAATTGCCTGTCCAAACAAGCACATAGGAAGACACAACAAGACACCAACGATGAAGAAAATAATTTGGTCACCAATGTGAGCTACAAAGAAAAGAGAAGAAACAACCGGGAAACAAGGCAAGAAACACCAAGGTGGCCATGTGGGAGAGACAGGACGCAATGACAGCCTATGATGTACCTAACCGGTTCGGTTTCTCGGACATCGGGAGAACCCGGAGCACGAGGTGGCTCATCAGGGGGTTGGTTTTATAGAAGGGTGTCCCACTCGTCCAACTGCCGCTGAAACCAGTCATCGTTCCAATGCCTCTCCAATCAAAACATCACATCGTCAAACACGCCTGATGTGTCGTTCGGAGGAGGGTTATCAGGGTACCACCATGGAGCAGGACCGAGAGCGGGGGCCGGATCGTTCTCATCCGGATTTGGTCGCATGGCTAAACGCCACATGTGAAGTTGGGAAGCCATCCGTAACAGCAGGTTTTTTTTCCATCGTGTAGCAGGCTATACATCCCATCTACCCGTCAGATTAGGCTTACCGGTGTGCTCTACGACTTGGTCGACCATGATAAAGTCACGCGGGACGCAGCTGCAGTAGCGGCATGGTTGGAGGCGGTGTCGACGGCATCAAAAACAACGATGCGAGACTGAATGAGACTAGAGCAAGCGGAGAGGTACATCGCTGGGACATCGCATCCCACAGCTGGACCAACGGACAATGGTGAGACACGTAGGATGAGGGCACTGACCGCGGAAATGTACCTACGATCATATAGCCTTGTAGCCTTGTCCATGTCCTTGTCAAACGGTGGCAACGCTCTTAGGAGCATGCCTCCTCATACCCTGGTGCTTGGCCATGGCGACCGGCAGTTGCATGATAGTGACAGTGACATGTTAGCGGTCGCTCAAGATAGGCCCCCACGGCACTTGCTACAGGGAAAACTGTCAAGAAGTTTAGCGGCACTCAATCATAAAGTGATAGACATCGTCCAATAGATGATGGAGTTGAAATCTACTATCCAATACGTTCAGCTCTTAAATTTCTCCATATGTCCATTCATGTCTCTCTCTCTAGGCCTTGGATGTCTTGCATACATGAGACAAACATTGATGTCAATACCTTAGATCACTACATATGAGGCACATGTCAACAAGCACAGTTTGGCAGGAATTTGTGAGCATTGTAAGTGCAGAAACAAGAGTAAAGATCCATCACAGTATGGCAGACCATTCACCATGAAATGACATGCGCTGCACACAAAATCATACACAACATGCAACATGCATAGAGGGCAGGCCTGCGAGGCAAGGAAGGCAAAGGGAACAATACGATGAAGGCATTCACTCTCTGCGGCCCCGCTTCTTGTTCTTCTTTGAGCCACCCTCCTTGCCGCCACCCTCCTTGCCTCCACCTCCATTGTTGGCATGTTTCTTAGGCCTGCCACGGCCAATCCGTGAACCCCCAATTGCCTCTGATGGTGCACCAGATGTTGCTGTGGCACCAGCAACCGTTGCAGCACTAGCAGTGGCTGCTGAAGCCATTGCTGCACTCGCTCCAACCGCCATCACAGTCATCGCTGCACCAGCACCTGCGGCCTTGGCTGCAGTCGTGATCCCACCCGCACCAGCTGCTGCTGGCATGGCTGTTAACTAACCTGCACTAGCAACCACACCATCGCCTGCATCCGCTCCCGCACCCGCTCCTGCAACAGCTCCCGCACCAGCAGTTGCTCCCGCCCCAGAACTTGCTGTCACACCACGGCCAGGACGTCCACGTGGATTGCTCTGCCCCCTTCGTGTCCAAGTCCCCCCTCCCATATCAAAATCCTCCCTCTGGCAGACACGACTTGCAATTTATTTCACCTGTGTAGGAGCAGCCCCCTCCCACCATCCTCCACCTCCTCCTCCACATCTCCATCATCCTCCTCATCAACATCTTCATCATCATCCTCCCTCTCAATGGAATTCACCTCCACCTCTTCCCCAGCAGTTGCAACATCTTCGACCAAAGCACCATCATCCTCACTGTTGGAGGCATCTCTTTCGGCTGTCCAAGCCGCCTGACATGTCCGCCGCACTGACGCCTTCCTGTGGTGCTTAAGGAGTCGCACGTTACAGGGAACCAGAATCTCTAACGTGCTAACTTTGAGGCAGTTACGATGGGCCATGTGGATGAGCTTTTGCACAGAGAAGGCATGCTTACACTCCGAGGAAGAGGAAGGCTGTGCCAATACCTTCATGGCCTTCTGTTGAAGCACTGGTATGTTGCCCACGTACATGGTGTGCCAGGTGTGAGCGGGGATCTCCTCTGTTGTGACCTTCACAACAGCCGCTGCTGCCTTAGCATTCTGCTCTGGAGTGCGAAGTGAGTCCGCCAACACCACACTCTTTCCAAGCTCAAAAGCATCGATCTCCTTCAGCAGCTGTTCCCTATGCAACTCAGGCACCAGTGCCTCCACAACTGCAGCCCAATCCTTCATGAGCCCTGCATAAGCAGATAGGTTGTTGCCAAAGTGGATTGGGTGCATGCAACGTGCTGCAGCATATAGCGGGCATGACATATCCGACTTCCACCGCTGCATCAAACACCCCACAAAAAAAATCACGTTTGCCTCTCCAACCCGAGCAGGTTTGTTGCCACAAGGCGCAGCCAGTGCCCGCAAATTTTCAGCGCAGTAAAGAAGTACCTCATAGATGCCCGCCACCCCTTCTGCCGGCGAGTCTGCCACGCAAAGAGCTTCGACAAATGGGTCAATCAGGTCTCGCAGCTCACACACCTGCACCCAAAATACGCGGCGACGCACAATCTTGCAGACAAACTTTTCCTTGGCCTTGAAACCTGCATCACGCTGCTCACCCGTACTTCCCCATTTGTTGGAGTTCACCATCTTGATGAGGAATGGGCGCATGTACAGCAGCCGCTGCAGCATGGAGCAAGACGAGGCAAAGCGTGTGTCACAATGTGGGGTGAGTACACGGCCGCTACTCTCTGATTTCAGCCAAGTCCTTGGCACGTCGTTGTTAAGAAAGAACGTGACCACCTTCTCTGCCTTCGCAAGGATAGCAGCTCCCCAGTCCAACTTGCCAATATCCTTCATGTCCAAGTCCAAGTTGTGGACGCAGCATCCATGGAAAAAGACTGATGGATACTTCTCCCAGAGATCTTCAAATGCCTGCTTGTTCACAACGTGCTGCTCTCCCACCTCGACAATCGCTTGCTCAATCATACCAGCCATGTGTCCAAGCCACCAAGTCACTTGCATCCCTTGAGAAAATGTGGCACGAGCCTTGCACATTCACCGCCATCGCATTGTAGATCGGGCGGGACTGCTCATCCGCCCACTCGTCAACGGCAAGGCTGACTCCAAAAATGGCCCATCCTTGCTTAAACAGTGCATCCATCGCCTCAAGCTCCCTGTCCAGCTGCGGCAGAATGTCGTCAATGGCCTTGTTGCGGTTAGGAAGCCTGAATTCCGGGTCCGTCCTCTTGCCACTTTCAATGACATCTATTATGACCTGCTGGCAACAAAAAGAGATCGGCAATGCAGCAATCGCCATGAGCTTGACGATGTCCTTTTGTCAGGCCCAGTTGTGCGCGTTGTCAGAGTAGTGGCACATTAATGCTTGCCATGTGGTTGATTTCCACCAACGGCATGGACTGTAGGATTGCTTGAGCTTGCAAGCCTGCCAGCACCCCTGCTGCAAGCCTCCCACTTTCCACAGCCACACCCTGAGCTGCACCAGCAGCTGTTAAACTTCCACCCGCCGGAACAGAAGTGGAGTCCACCAGCCCACTTCCTGCCTGTTCAACCTGCTTGCTTCGCTCCTGCTCCTCCCACAAGCGCACCCATTGAACAGGCTTCTCCCTTGTTCCCCAGCTGCTCCCTTTCCCAGTGTACAGCACGGGGTTAGCGGGCTGCCACTCAGCGGGAGGCCTAGAAGTTCGCTCAAGCCCAAGGAAATCCCAAGCAAGTGGTGGGGGGTGAGGGCACTTGTTAACATTGGTATTCCGCTCCCCACAGCGCCCACGTATGCGGTCGCAGGCTCCTAGTAGATCCTTCCCACAGGAACCACAGTGAAAGCCGGCCTTTTTTGTGCTTGTTGTACGAGGAAGTAGGTGCCGGGACAATGAAAGGGTGAGGAAGTCACCCTGAAGTGGTCGCACATGAGGAGGATCAAAGCAAGGCACTGTGTCAGTGCTGGAGTGGAGAGCTGTGATGGTGCGTACAGCCCTGGCAGCCATGGTGGCTACCTGCTTGCAGAAAGGACTGGCTGATTTTCTCTAACTCCCATGAACGTATGTGACAGAGGAAAGACCACCTTCCTGGGCGATTGTGGGCTTTGCAGCCTCGGCCAGAAACAGGAAACAGGGACAGATTTCCATTGCAAGAAACATGATCCAAGAACAAGGCAAGCAGAAGGAGGCAGGGGCCGAAACCGGCGGCATGATGCAAGGCCTGGGCAGGAAGTAAGAGCCAGTGGCCGAGAGCTCCTAATTTGTCAATTGCCATCAATTGACGCCAGCGATTGAGGCGGGTGATTCACACTGGCAAATGATGCTCGTGATTGATGCCGGTAGTTCACACCGGAAATTGACGCCGGCGATCAACGGCGCCGATTGGCGCCAGAAATCGGTGTCAGCCATTGATGCCGGCTGTGGACGCCGGCCCCCGATGCCGGTAATCAATGCTGGCAAAACATGCCAACGTTCGACATTGGCGCCAATTGCAGGCGATCGACGCCGGTGGCTGGCACCGGCGATTGACAATATCAATCGATGTAGACATTTGACAGATAAACTCGTCCTTCCGGGAGAGGTTTGCAAAGAAAAAAAATGCCAAAAAAAAAAGGAAATACCTGTTGAAGGACATCAGGATTGACGTGGACATATGTCTACTGCCCGCACAAGAATGGGTTGCCAGGTAATGCGTTTTGAAAACATGTGGGAACATCAAATGAAAGGTTCAATATAAAAAGAAGGTAAAGAAGTTTTCGCATCATGGGCAGGAGATAACGATGGTGCAACATGGATAATAGCAGACGCAGCGGAAGACGATGGGAACATAAGAGGAGCACAAAAAAGACGGTCGCAGCGTACACCGTGGAGAACAACACGGCCAGACGAGCGGAGAGCAATGGAGGCCACGCCGCGGCTGGATGAGAAGACCATGCCCTGGTCATCAAGGGTGGTCACGGAGAGAAGACTAACCTCAAGCTCAGACACATACAACACATCAGGGAGGTAGACAGTACCCCTAGGGCCAACAAAGCAAACCCCACCTTGAACAAGGAGAATTTGGCCGGAGCCAGTGCGCATTGAACGAACAGACCCGACAGGCCTGAGTGAGACAAAAGACAAGCAACGGGAGGTAAGGTGATGTGTGGCCCCTGCATCAATGATCTAGAGGCCAGGGGATGCACGTGTGGAGGGGAGAAAAACACACAAGGCAACGGTGCCACGTGAGGAAAGGGGAGATTGACTACCAAGACGACTGGAGAACGTATGATTTTGCCACTGTTCAATCCAGTCACGATCATCAGGCATGACCCCCTGTACACCACCAGAAGTAGCACCCCGAAGGTCGGCATCGGACTCACAAACAGACACATACGACTGGCCACTCACACTCTCACTTCCCTGAGAGCAAAGGTGAAGCAGTTTTTGCATCATTGCCTCTGTCACATTCACACTGTTGCCATCTAGTGCCTTCTCCGCCTTCAGCCTGCTCATGGCCTTTACCCTATGACGTTTGCACCTCCCTTCTCCTCAATCTGCCTCGATTATGCCAGTGGCAAAATGCACCGCTCCCCGTTCTCGACTGTTGAGTCTACTACCTCCTATTGTCTTGACCTCGTCCATGTTGATATCATGGACCCCTTGCTCCACGATTTCCTAGATGGCCTTTGTCCTTATGTCCTATTCTTGACTGATTACTTCTCTCGCTACCGCTAGGTTTTCGCCCTTTGTCATAAAAGTGGCGTCACAGATGTTCTTGAGTCCTGGCTCCCTCAGGCTGAATGCGACTTTCTCCATCCGTTACGTGTCTTTCATAGTGATCTTGGCGGTGAGTTCTTTGGTCCCACCTCTCGCTTCCTTGAGTCGCATGGTGTCTAAATTGAGTCCTCTGCCCCCTACACCCCACAAAAAAATGGAGTGTCCGAGCGTTGGAATCGCACCCTTGCTGATGGTGTCCGCTCCCTTCTCTGTGCCTCTGGACAATCTCCCTTTTTTTCCTTTGAAGCGATGACCTACATGACATGGGTGTGGGATCGAGTACCTCATGGTCCTCTTTCTCACACTGTCACACCGTTTGAACGCTGGACTAGCCACCGTGCTGACCTCCGCCTTGCTCGTGTCTGGGGTTGCCTTGCTTCTGTGTGGCTTCCAGCGGACCAATGGGATGGTAAGGTTTCTCCCCGTGGTCGCTTGTGCATCTTCCTTGGTGTCTCCCTGTTCTCCAAGGCTTGGCGTTTCTGGGATCCTTCCCGTTTTCGTGTCATTGAGTCCCGTAATGCTTTTTTCTTTGAGCATTTATTTGAGCATGGTGTTCCTTGTTTTGGTGGGTCCATCTCTCCACTCTCTCAGGGTGGGAGTAGACCTCTTCTTCCCTCTAGTGCTTTTGTTCTCCCCTCTGTGCGTCCTTCGGCACCCCCTGTCCCATCCGCGCCCCTGAGCTCCTCTCTGGGGCTTCCTTCCTCAGCCTCCCTTGTACACATGGAGTCCCTTGTCACTTCTGATCTTGCGTCCTCTGACTCCCTTGACCCCTCTGACTCTTCCTCTGCCTCTGAGCCTGGTGCTAGCCTCGTGCCTCCTCTCTCTCAGCCCCTTGCCTCTCCCTCCCCTTCAGTCTCTGAGCAGGAGTGCTTTAGTGCGCCCTCTCCTACATCACGTGTCCCATCTATTCCTCCAGTCTTACCCTATACACGTGGTGGTCGTCTCAGGACACTTCCGTCTCTTGGTCTTGCAACCTCTGCCTTGTCTGCCGCTGCCTCTGTGGTACATCCCATCACAGCATTTGGCTACTCTCTCATTGAATAAGAGTTTCACTCCGCCCTCTCTTTGTCTGTAACTGGGTATGTTGCCTCTTGCTTTGATGTTGCTGCTGGTCTCTCTCCTCTCCCACTTGAACCTTTGACTGTGCAAGCAGCCCGCAAGGCCTCTGATTCTCCCTTGTGGGAGCAAGCCATGAAAGCCAGGCTCAACGCGCTGTCTGCGCGCGGCGTGTACAAGCTCGTGGACCTCCCACCGGGCCGCAAGGCTGTTGCAACCAAATGGGTGTACCATTGCAAGCTGAACCCTAACAACACCGTTGAACGGTACAAGACTCGTTTCATTGCAAGAGGTTTTATCAAATCCCTGGTGTTGAATTTGACGAGACCTTTGTCCCAGTTGGCCCCTACACAATAGCCAGGGCACTTCTTAGCTTGGTTGCCCAGCATGACTGGGAGCTTGAAAAGATGGATGTCAACAATACCTTCTGGCATGGCAGATTGGACGAGGAAAGACATATGGTCCAACCACCTAGTTTCTCTGATGGAACAAACCGAGTGAGGCGCCTTCGCAAGGCTCGCTATAACTAAAGCAGTCCCCACTCTGGTGGAACCAAGAGATCACTACAACCCTAGAGAAAGGGGACTGCAGGAGAAGTATTGTGGATCTTGCTCTCTTCCTCAGTGCTCCCAACAGGCCCCTTGTTGCCATCCTTGTACATGTGGATGATCTCCTCATTGCCTCTCTAGATGGTGCATTTGTTGCACCTGCAAATTCTCTCCTTCAACTAGGTTACAAGATGAAGGACCTTGGTCCAACGCGTGTTTTCTTGGACATGGAACTAGAGCGTGATCGCGCATGTCACACCCTGCACATTCACCAAGTTGCGTATGTTCGTAGCTTGCGGGAGCACTTTGTATCGCTCCTCATGACCGTCCCACATCTTCCACGCCTATGACACCCTCAACTCACTCACTGCTGAAATCCTTGGAACTCTCCAAACTAGGGAGACAGTGCATGAATCCGACTACCTCCGGGTCATTGGCTCTCTGATGCACCTTGCTACCACCACGCGTGCCGATGTTGCCTTTGCTGTGAACTTCTTATCTCAATTCTCTCAGTCTCCCTGTGAACCCCATCTTCAGGCTGCCTTGCGGGTAGTGCGTTACGCACTCTCCACCCCTCATGACGAGTTGTACTTTCGCGCACAACCCTTAGTCGTGGTGGATGGCTTCACAAACAGCGACTGGGCACATGATTCGGATGCACGCAACAGAACAGGATACATCTTCGTGGTTGGTGGAATTGCATTCTCTTGAAAAAGTGGCAAACAAGGGTGTGTTGTTTGTAAAACGGTTGAGGCTGAGTATGTCGCTCTTGGCACAGGCACATGTGAGGCTTTCTGGCTGTGTCGTCTGCTATAGTAGTTACGTGTTCCCATCCGTTGTATCACTCTGCGTTGTGAGAATCAAACACAAAGGCCATAACCAAAAACAGTGGCATGCATCACTCACCCACCAAGCATGTTAACGTGGAAAATCACTTTGTTCGTGAGTGCATTGCTGCTGGCAGTTGCTTGGGTGGGCACACAATCTCAAAGAGCTGACTTTCTCACTAAGGCCCTCAGCCGGAATGTTTTCAAAAATGTTGTTTATGCTATTGGTCTCATCTTTCTCCATGATTTGCCTGCTGTATCTCTGGTGTTTCTGTTCATCATGTCTTGGTGGCATCTTCCTGTGTGGTTGTCTGCATGCGGGTCATGGGGGAGTGTTGAAGTTCGTTGGCCACTCACATTTCTATGCCCTCTTGTCTTCCCCTCCCATGCACACACATATACAAATTAAATGGCAATGGCTTCACCTGCGAGTCATCATGCAAATCCATCATGACTGGAGCCTTTGGCGTCATGAAGCAACTGCTCAACCCAGGAGTGCCCTCTGACACATACATGACAATTGCATGACTTTTTACTTGTGTTGCGGTACATGTTAGGGGTTCGTACATTCTTACTGCCATGCCCTGCATTATGCTTGCTTGATTCTAAGTGATTTGGGGGAGTTGCATATTCCTGGGTGCTGATCCTTAAGGGGCCACCGTACCGGTTCAGGCTGTGTACTGGTGAGTAGCCGCCCTCGATTTAACGCCGAGTGGTCAGGCTCGGCCCCCGGGTGGCGGCACAAGACCACCAAAGCGAAATGCTTGGTTCAGGCGCGTTCTAACCGGTTCTAGCTCGCTAACTCCCCTTCACTTCTTGTCTTGGTGAAACATTAGTTGTAAGGCAAGCATTGTACCGCATCCATGGCATGCCTTATCCTCTCTTGTGCTCACCTGCCCCGTCACATGCAACCTATCTAGGAGTATGCCGATTAACTACACATGGAGAGTTGGCCTGGAGAAATGTTTTTTGAACACGATCAAGGAGGTAAGGTGGACCTGAAACTATCAAGTAGGTGACAACGACCATAGAGTGCCCTTAGCTAGAAATCCTAGGCAGCAAGTTGGGGCAGTAGCATTGTTGATCCAGCGTGCGGGCTTCCATGCTCCTTGCTTAGTCTGCTACCCCCTCAGTCTGCTGCTCTAGAGTCTAAGTATGAGTGCTCTGGGTTTGTTACTCAGAAATGTACGCGCCAGTGTTAGCGCCAGAATGCAGCTGAAAACTGGAAGTAACTGATTAGGAATGAAGAATGAGACAAAATGGGAGACCCCTCTAAGAACTAGCCTCCCCCAACTCTATAGAGCTTGTTACTCAGTTCACCACCCAATCAGAAAATAGCTCTATCTTCAGGCTGGCAGGTTTTCTCGGTGAGCCCTGCCAGATGACCGACAACCCAAAACCCGGGCATCATCTGTTTTGCTTGAAAACTGGAGCATACCATAAGGCCAACATTGCAAACGCAGTCGTGCGGTCAGATTCAGCTAGAAAATCAACAGTGAGGAGTTATGGCTGTCCGATCCCAGGCAGTGCCTACACTAGTCCCTGGTGACAACAGTGCCATGCTAGCATAAGATTTTGGATCCTAAGCAGAGCAGGACCTTACAGACGCAATGGTACGGTGAGATCCAACACTGGACGCATACAGAGAGCATCAGCGGTGGCAGTGACCGCTGGCGGCCCAACTGTTGATGAGGCCTGCCGATGGATCTGAGCTCGTCGCCAGAGGGAGGAGGCTCCAGCAAACTGCGTGTAGTCCTCAACGTGCGTCGGCTCTACAAGATGACACTCAAGTAGCATCGAGTCTCGTCGTAGTCATCTGCAGGCCGATGTACACAAGCCGGGAGGACACAATAGAGCACAATGAGAGGTGTGAGAAAAAACTAACACTCTCCCATGACTCATAGGCGTAGTGCACATGGGCGAGCAGCGACACATTCAACATACAGACTCCCCCGGGACACGGAGAGATGCAGGCAAGAACAAAGAGTTCAACTCACGGACGCACACCAACCAAACTCACAGCCTTCTTGAACAAGTCACGCTTTAGTGCCTTGGTCAAGAAGTCAGCCAGTTGCCCTATCCATGACATTGGAATGGACTAGGTCAAGAGGGGTGGTAGCATGGGAGGAAAACAGCAGATATGAGGACCGATGCATCTTGTCCTGAGCGCAATCAATCCACTATGTGCGGCACGACCAGAGGAAGGAGGCCAGATCAAGGCCCTTGGCCGGCTGGGTGCGAGGCATGCTATCGACTGCAGCAGAGTGGATGTGGGATAGACGGCAGTGCAAGAGACATTTGTGCTGCAAAGAGAGTGTGCTGTCGACAAACTCATGGCCTATGGTGGCCGACAAGGAGGGGACGAAGGGAGCGGAGGACAGACAAGGCACGTGCCACAGGTTGCCACAAGCAGTGGTGTGCAGAACGGCAAGACCGGACGGATGTAACGACACGATGCCAACGCCACATGAGTGCAGAACGTCCATGCTCATGCGGTCAAGGGCAGCGATAGAGAGGAGGCTAAGCTCAAGACCTGCGACAAAGAGGACATCAGTCATAAAGACATCATCGGTAGGACCATGGAAACAAACAACGCAAACGCCACGGAGAAGAGATATCTGTCTGGAGCCTATGCGGACATACGTCACATCCCCAACATGACCAAGCATACTTGCGAGAGGCCGTTATGTGATGCGTGGCCCCGGAGTCGATGATCCAGGTCTCGGCGGGGTCCTGGACCGGAGTCGCCAGATCACCAACAATTATATGGCAGCATGCAAGAGACGCGGACGCGGTGGACGGTGGCGTGAACCGAGACTGCCAATCCCCAAGCCATACAACGTTGTCACAGAGAGGGGCAAAAGAGAGCACAAGAGACGATGAAACTGACAAGGAGGTAGGACACGACCGCAGCTCTGTTTTTGTCATGCACAGCAGAGCACATGGGCAAGGGGGGACGCAACTCGCACTTCCCTTGGGGGGAGGGCGAGGCACACCAAGCTGGAGTACAATGAACTCCTCCAACTGACGCTCACAGGTGACGGTCTACGAGTGTAGACTGAGTACGGAGTGGCAGCGCCGGAGCCTAGGTAGGAGAAGGACGGCACCAGTGATGGAAACGACGGCACCAACGATTGTGGATAATGCTGCTGTGGAGCTAGCGACGTCGGGACCGGTGTGGCTGTCGGAGGACTGTAGCTGCTGGTCATGGTAGAGGCATTGGGTCTAGCGACAACTACGACGGCACAGGCAAGACGGCGCTCACGCTCGCAACGCATGGTAGCATTGACACGTGCCTCGTCCGTCGGCAACGGGCACGTGTACCACCCATGTCCTGGCTGGCCGCAGTTGTGGCAGACCTAGCCTCAACCACCGGCCTTGGTCCACTGCTGCTGCTTCTGGCCCTTGCTCTTCTTACCCTTGCGCCTCTTCTTTCCTGATAACGAGGAGCTGGTTGATGTAGTTGCTGCGAAGGAAGCGACGACAACGGAGGTGAAAGCAGGTGGAGCGAGGGCCTCTGTGCACTGGATGCATGACTCTAGACGAGCTTCCTCAATCCTGAGGAACACCTCGTACGCCTAGGGCATGAGGGTGCCCTGGGCCGCCATGGTGGAGAGGACGTCCTGGGTGAAGTGGACAAAGACGTTGGTGTACACGGCAGTGGCACTGCTCTTTATGGACAGAAACGCAGTCAAACGGGTTGGAGCAAAGGTGCTTTGGCGGCGGAGGATGTCCTCAGCCCGCTACTTGTAAGAGGTGACCGTCTCGGTCTCCCCCATGTGTAGGGAGTTAAACTCCCGCAGCAGAAGGCTGGTCTCAGCCTTACTAGATAGACGATGGGGACAGGTAAGGACGTGTCATGCGACTACAGAGTCTAGTGTCCCTCCGGTGGTGAAGTCACCAAGAAAGGGCTCTATGGCTAGGTGTGATGCCGAAGGAGCATCTGGGACGAGGGCGCGTACTGCGCGACCAGCATCATACAGCTTGATGACTTGGGTGGAGTCATACAAAACAGTGTAGTAGGCCCACACGCCCTAACCCTACACTCAGATGTGGAATCAAAGCTCCCATCTCCAGAACTGTTCGCCGGCTTGAAGCGGCCGGGGCGGGGTCTCAAAGTCCTTTTGCCTGCAGCCGGTACCAAGAGTGGGGCAAAGGACAGAGGACACTGTCAGCCGTTGGCGCTGGGTCTACTTATGCGCCAGGTAATGCGTGGCAACAGACACAGCAGGGCTGGTGTGCCCAGGAGGAAGGAAGGGTGGCAAGGTACTAGTGTGTGTATGTGGTGACAGTGATTGCAGTGCTGCAAGTTGTTGCGTTAGTGTGGCAAGCTCTTGCTGAATGGCGACCAGTGGATCGGAGGAGCCGGCAACGAAGCCCGTGGACTACTGCTGCTGCTATTACTGTTGTTACTACAGCTACTACTTTTGCTGCTGCTCTTGCTGCTGCTACTCCTGCTGATACTTTTGCTGGTGTTGCTGCTCCTACTGCAGGAAGGGAGGGCAAGGGATTCCCCAAACTGAGGTGGAACCCTCCCCACTGGGGCTATCAGTCATAATGTTTTGTTGGCCCTCCTTGTTCCCCTTCAGTTTAATCTCTTTTTTTGTGTGCTGTTGATATCAGCAGTGCTTTCAGCCTGGGATAGCTGACATTAGCGGCTGCTGCTACGTTAACTGCAAAGTTGTTGCTGTAGATTGTTTTTCTTTTGTTTGTTGGTGACGTCATTGGTGACATCAGCAGTGATGTCAGTTGATAATTGCTGACATCAGCAGTGGGTATTTGATGGAGCCGCGGATGTGTCAATTACAAGGTGGCTACTGCTACTGTTGTAGCTGCCGCTGTTGTTGCTGTTGCTGCTGTTATTGCTACTACTGGTGTTGCTACGGCTGTTTTTGCAGCAGCGACTGCTGCTACTGTTGCAGTTGCTGTTGTTGCTGCTGTTTTTGCTACTACTACTAAGATGACTACTGCAACTGCTGCTACTAGTGTTGTTGCTGAGCTGCTCCGTGCTGTTGCAGCTGCCGTGGCTACTGGAGCAGTTGTGGTAGCTACAGCCGTTACAGAGCCACCTTAGGGGTGGGGGATTTTTTCCCTTTTTTTTTCTTGGTCGTCACAGCGAGCTCGCTACTCGCTGCGAGCTGCAAGTAGCGAGCTTGCTGCTTGCTGCGGGCAACGGGCTGTGAGCAGCTGCAGCTGTAGTTTTTGCGAGCTACAGCTGTAGTTGCTCCAGTTGCAAGCTATAACTACTGCTGTTGCGAGCTACTGCTGGCCGTTGCTACAACTGCTGCTACTGGTTGCTACAGGCTACTGCTGGCTTCTGCTCGCTGCTTGTATACACTACTGCTCCTGCGAGCTGGTGCTACTCGCTATTCCTGCTACTTGCTCGTGTGGGCTGCTGCTGCTGCAAGCTGCTGCGAGCTACTACTACTACCGGCTGCTGCTGCTGTGCACAGCTATTGCAGGTTGCTGCTGTCACTGCTCGCTTCTGCAGCAAGCCGGTGCTATTGTTGCTGCTTGCAGCACAGTCACACCTGGTTGACGTTGTGACTTGCATAGTTTTCATAGTGCGTGGTGTCGCTAGACGCTCACCTCCTCGCGTCACGCGTGGGGGTCAGTGCCGCCGGAAAAATCCGGCAGCACTTCCCTTGGCCCAGTGGCGGTGGGGAAACTTTTGACGCCGCCATCAGGCTGGTCAATGTTGCTGGAAACAATCCGGCAGTATTGCCCTTGCACTGGCGTGTATGGGGGTCCGCCAGCGTTGACTTGCACCTCTACGTCATTCTTTTGCTGCTGCTACTGTGCTCTTGCTCTGATACCAAGCTCTAAATCCTAGGCAACAAGTTGTGTTGGTTTTTGCGCATCTCTCATTGTGCTCTGTTGTGTCCTCCCTGCTTGTGTACATCGGCATGCAAATGACTGACGGTGAGACTCGATGTTGCTTGAGTGTCGTTCGGTGGAGCTAACGTAGGCTGAGGCCTACTCGCAGTTTGCTGAAGCCTTCTTCCTTTAACCACATGCTCAGCTCCATCGGCAGGCCTTCTCGACGGTCGGGCCGCCGGCGGTCACTACCACCGCAGCTGCTGTCTGCATGCGCCCAGCGTTGGTTCTGGCTGTGCCATTGGGTCTGTAGCGTCATACTCTGCCTAGGGTCCATGTCTATTGCTGTGTAGCACTCTTTGGCATCGTGGACCGTCCTAGGAACTGCCTGGGTTCAAGCAGTCATAACTCTTCGCTACTGTTTTTCTAGCTGATTCTGACCACACGATTGGGTTTGCAACGTCGGTATTATGGTATGGTCCAGTTTTCAGGAAAAATGGACGTCGCCCAGGTTTTGGGCTGTCGAGCGTCTGGCAGGGCTCGCCGAGAAAACCCTGCCTGCCAGAAAATAGGTCAAGGACTATTTTCTGATCGGCTTGTTAGCTGAGTAACAAGTTCTACACTAGTGGGGGGGAGCTAGAACTTGGAGGGGTCTCCCATTGATGCTCATTCTCGATTCCTAATCAGTCATTTTCAGTTTTCAGCTGCTTTCTGGCGCTAACACTGGAGCGCACGAATCTGAGTAACAAACCCAGAGCTTCCAGACTTAGTCTCTAGAGCAGCAGACTGAGGGCGCAGCAGACATAAGCGACGAGCGTGGATGCCCGCACGCTGCATCAACAACGTTGTTGCCCCAACCTGTTGCTTAGTTTTCCTTTTTGGTATCAGAGCCAGAGCGGAGCAGCAGTAACAAAAGACTGGCGTACAGGTGCCAGACAACTCCGGCGGACCCCCATACACGGGAGTGCAAGGGAAATGCTGCCGGAGTTTTTCCAACAGCAGTGACCCGCCTGGTGGCGATGTCAGCTTATTTCCCACGACCACTAGGCCAAGGGAAATGCTGCCGGATCTTTTCCGGCAGCACTAACCCTCACCCGTGACGCGAGGAGGTGAGCGGCAGGCAGCATCCGACACCTGTGGGCGATGACGCACGCAGCAACGTCACCCAGGTGTACTGACTGGCACCAGCACGCCAGTAGTAGCAGCGGCAGGCAACTGCAGCAAGCAGTGGCAACAGCATCTATGTGCAGCAGCAGCAGCTAGAAGCAACATTAGCTCGCAGCGGTTGTAGCTCGTAGCAGCAACAGTAGCTGGAAGCAGCAGCAGCTCGCAGCAGTACCAGCAGCAGCCCGCAACAACAAGCAGCAGCGGCGGCCAGCACCAGTACCTCGTAGCAGCAGTAGCGACAATAGCAAGCACCAGCAACAACAGCAAGCAGCAGCAGCAGCAAACTGCAGCAGTTGCAGCAGCATGCAACAGCAAGCAGCAGCAGCAGCAAACTGCAACAGCAGTAGCAGCCGGCAGCAGCAGCTGCTGCTGCTCGCAGCCTTGAGCTAGTTGCGAGCAGCAGGCTGCAAGCAGCAAGCCCACTGCTCGCTACGAGCAGCAAGCTGTTGGTAGCAAGTAGCAAGCTCGTGCCTTGCAGCCCGCTGCCCACAGTGACCAGCGAGGCTCGCTATGGCAGACAAAAAGGAAAAAAAAGAACCAGCAAAAAAATTCCCGCACCCCAGCACCAGTTGCCATAGCTTTTATAGTAGCCACAGCAGCTGCACCAGCAGCAGCAGCTACAGCTGCTGCAATAGCAGCAGTAGTAGTAGCAACAGCTATAGCAACAGTAGCTACGATGTCAGCAACAACAGTAGTAGCAGTTTCTGTTGCCACAACAGCCGCAGCCACAACAGTAGTAGTAGTAGTAGTAACAGCAGTTGTTGCAACAGTAGCAACAGCAACAGCAGCAGTAGCAGCAACAGTTGTTGTTGCCATAGCAACTACAGCAGTAGCAATAGCAGTAGTAGTTGCAACAGCAACTGAAGTAGCAGCAATAGCAGTAGTAGCAGCTGAAGGTAGCGGCAGCAGCAGCAATAGTAGTAGTGGCAGCATCAATGATAGCAGCCACTGCAGCTGTGCAGTAGCGGCCTAACCACAGCCGCTACTGACGTCAGCATCCAACCTCTAACGTCAATGCTGACATCACTACGGACATCACTATCAAGAAAACAAAAATAGGGGAGGGGGAAAAACCTTATAGCAGCAACAACAGCAGATCACGCCACAGCAACTGCTCACGCCAACCGTCTTGGGCTGACGTCACAGCAAACATCAGCAGAACAAAAAAAAACCAAGAGAGGGGACACCAAAACCATGGCTAACATCCCAGTGGGGAGGGGTCCTCCTCCGTTGGGGGGATCCCCAAGGGGGGTACTCTCCTGCTGTTTTTGCAGAAGCTGCAACAGCTAGAGCAGTAGCAACAAGAGCAACAGCAGCAGTAACAGCAAAAGCAGCAGTAACAACAGCAGCAACACCACCAGCAAGACTAGGAATAGGAGCAGCAGCAACAGCAGCAGCTGCAGCAACAATAGCAGTAGTAGCAGTCGCAACACCAGCAGCCAACAGGCATCGCCAACACCCTTCATCCCTTAGCTGCCATTCAGAAACAGCTCGCCGCTCTAACGCAACAGCTTGCAGCATTACAACAACTGGTCCCACAGACGGCTGGCAGTGCTCCGCCGTTGTTCATTCCTCTTGGGTATGCCAGCCCCACCGTATCCGCTGTCATGCATTACCTGGCGCAACAACAGACTCAGCGCCAACGGCAAAAAGTGACCTCTGTCCTTGGCCCCACTCTGGGCATTGCCCGTAGGCAAAAGGACTTTGAGACGCCGCCCCTACCGCTTCAGGCCGGCAAGTAGTTCCGGAGCTGGGAGCTCCGCTTTCGCATCTCGGCGCAAGGCGAGGGACTGTGTGTGTACTACACTCCTCCCTACGACTCCATCCAGGCCGACAAGCTCTATGACATTTGTTGTGCCGTCCGCGCCCTCGTCCCTGTCGCACCTCCGGCTTCCCGCGTGGCCCTGGAGCCCTTTCTTGGCGATTTCACCGCCAGCAGCATCCCAGACCCTGCAGCCGCGTGGCATGTTCTCGCTCATTCCCATCGCACGTCCAGCGAGGCTGAGACCAGCCGTCTGCACTGGGAGTTCAACTCCCTCCATATGGGGGAGACCGAGATAATCACCGCCTACTGGCAACGGGCTAAAGACATCCTTCGTCGCCTCGGCACCTCTGCTCCACCTTTTCTAGCCAAGCTCCTTACCATCAACCGCGGCGTCTCTGACGCGTACGTGGATTTCTTCACGCACTACTCTCAGGACATCCTCACCACCATGGCGGCCGAGGGCACCCTCATGCCGTGGGCATATGAGCTCTTCTTTCGGATTGAGGAAGCTCGCCTGGAGTCCCGCTTTCAGCGTATAAAGGCTCTAGCCTACCCTGCCATTGCCTCCGTGGCAGTCGCTTCTCCGGCAACAACTACCTCCACCAGCTCTTCATCGTCAAGGAAGAAGAAACGCCGGAGAAATAAGGGCAAGGGTCAGCAGCAGCAGCAACAATAGACTGGGTCCAGTGGTGGTAACTCAGTCTGCCACAACTGTGGTCAGCCGGGACACGGATGGTACATGTGTCTACTGCCCACGGACAAAACGCGCGTCATCGCCATCATGCGTCACTAGCGGGAGCGCCGTTTTGCCTCTATTGTCGTCGGTGTCACTAGCCCTGATGCCCCGACCTCGTCTAGCAGCTCCTCTCCTCTGGCGCGAGCCACACCAACCTCGCCGGTGACAGCTCCCCAGCAGCATCACCCGTAGTCGTCGGCACCCCCCTCCCCTTCACCGGTGCAATCCTCGTTCTACCCTAGCTCCGTTGCTGTCACTCCGCACTCCGTCTACTCTGTCAGGCCATCCATGCGTGAGCAAGAATTGGACCAGTTCATTGTGCTTTAGCTTGGCCTGCCTCATCCTCCCCCCAGGGAAGTGCGAGTTGCATCACCTCCTACTCGTCTCCTTTGCCCTGCATAACTAAGACTGAGCTGCGGTCATGTCCTACCTCCTCGTCTGTCTCACCGTCTCCCGTGGCATCCTCTGTCCCCCTATGTGATGACATCGTGTGGCTTGATGATTGGCAGTCTCGGTTTGCGCCCCCTTCTACCGCGTCTGTGTCTCTTGCGTGCTACCATGTGACCGTTAGCGATCTGGCGACTCCGGTCCAGGACCCGGCTGAGACCAAGATCATCGACTCAGGAGCCACGCATCACATGATGGCCTATCGTGAGGCCTTCAGTATGCTTGGTCCTGTTAACGATGTCTACGGTGTCGGGATGGGCTCCCGCCAGGTGTTACGTGTCCGTGGAATTGGTGTCGTTCGTTTGCGTGGTCCTGTCGGTGATGTCTTCCTGACCAATGTCCTCTTCGTCCCCGGTCTTGAGCTCAGCCTCCAGTCCGTCATTGCCCTTGACCGCATGAGCATGGACGTTGTGTAGTCACATGGTGTTGGCACTGTGTCGTTGCGTCCGCCCGGTCTCGTCGTTCTTCACGCCACCGCCCGTGGTAACCTGTGGCACATGCCTCGTCTGTCTTCCCTTCCTTCTAACCCATCCGCGTCGGCCGCCGCAAGCCATGTGTTTGTCACGAGCACGCACTCTTCGTAGCACACCCGTTCCTGCACCGCCGCCTGTGCCACGTCCACTCTGTTGTCGTCGATAGCATGCTCCGCACCCAACCGGCCAAGGGCCTTGAATCCGAGACGTTCCCTTTGCCATGTCCCACGGAGTGTGTTGATTGCTCTCAGGGCAAGATGCACCAGTCCACATACCCTCTCTCCTCCTCTCGTGTGTCCACCCCTCTCGACCTGGTCTGTTCCGATGGCATGGGTCCTCTCCCCACCGAGTCCGTGGGAGAGCATGGTCGGTATGTCCTCACCCTTACTGACGACTACTCGCGCTACCGCTGGGTTATCTGCCTTCGGCAGAAGAGCGATGTCACTCGTGCCATCCAAGACTGGCTTGTCCTTGTGGAGCGCAAGTGTGGTCGATCCCTTCGCCACTTTCGTTCCGATCGCAGTGGTGAGTACATGGGCAAGACCACGATGTTTCTCGCCTCCCGCGGTATCCACCACAAAACGTCCGCGTCCTACACGCCCGCCCAGAACCGCGTCTCCGAGCGGTGGAACCGTACCATGGCCGATGCCGTCCGCACCATGAGGGTTGAATCTGGCCTCTCCGATGGCTTCTACTTTGCAGCCATGGTGTACATGACGTGGGTCTAGAACCGGATTCCTCACAGACCCCTTCTTTGCCAGTCCACGCCGTACCAGCAGTGGTGCGGTCAGCGAGCCGATCTTCCCCTTGCTCGCGTCTTGGGTTGCATAGCCATCGTGCGGCTGTCGGCCTTGCAACAAGGCGGCAAGTTTGCCCCCCGCGGGCGTCCTTGCACCTTTCTCCGGGTCTCCCGTCAGTCCAAGACTTGGCGCTTCTGGGATCCCTCCCGACACTGCATCGTCCAGTCCTGCGATGTCCTCTTCTTTGAGGAATTGTTTCCGCATGATCTCGTTTGCTCCGGCTCGTCGGTGTCCCTCCCGTCGTGTGGGGGAGTGGTGAGCTCGTCTTCCTTCCTACCGCTTCCTGGTGGCACATCACTTACTCCCTCCGAGCTAGGAATCCCAGTCGTGCCCGCTTGCCCCTCCGAGCCAGGAGCCAATCGCGTCCACCGGTCCCTCCGGGCTGACGGTCCCATTCGCGTCCACTGGTCCCTCCGCGCCAACCGCCACAGTCGCGCCCGCTGGCTCCTCCGGGCCGGCGGCCCCAGTCTCGTCCGCTGGCCCCTCCGGGCCAGCCGCCATAGTCGCGCCCGCAGGCCCCTCCGGGCCGGCGGCCCCAATCGCGTCCGTTGGCCCCTCCGGGCCAGCCGCCACAGTCGCGCCCGCTAACCCCTCCGTTCCTGCGGTCCCAGTCGCGTCCGTTGGTCCCTCCTGGCCAGCCGCCCTAGTCGTGCCCTCCAGCCCATCCAGGCTGGCGGCCCCAGTCGCGTCCGCTGGCCCCTCAGGGCCAGCAGCCTCGTCCGCCTCCGTCGGCCGGTCAGACTTGGGGCCATCTCTTGCCCTACCACGCTACGCGCGTGGTCCAGGCGGCAACCTCTGACCCAAGCCGTCAGTGATCATGCTGACCGCAGTACCTCGTCTTGTGGCATCTCGACCCCCTGTCGCTCCACGTGTCTCTTCTACTCCTACGGTCATGAGTGGGGACCCTAGCACCAAGGCCCTCGGCCTGACCACTTCGGCTATCATTGCCGACCTTCACCCTGGCTCTGCCCTGGGCTACGCAATGCTTCATCACAAGCATTGGCATGCTATCATGATTGCACTCGCACGCATCCAACCTGGGGCTCAAGATGCACACGCTCTATCAGTCCACTCCATAGCACGCCCGGAGGGCCCAGCCACCCTGCGCAAGGCTCGCGCCTCTCCTGAGGTCGCGCATTGGGATGCTGCCTACACTGACGAGCTCGCTGCTATTCAGTAGCACCACGTGTATGACCTCATCCACCTCCCTCCAGGTCGGAAGACCATCAATGCAAAGTGGGTCTTTCGGCACAAATGGAAGCCCGACGGGTCCTTAGACAAGTACAAGGCCCGCCTCACAGCCAAGGGATTGGAGGATGAGGAGCTCTACATGGTGCAGCCTCCGGGCTTTGACGACGGAACTGGGAGATTCTGGCGGCTGCAGAAGGCCCTCTACGGCCTGAAACAGTCACCTCAGTGCTGGAGCCAGGAGATTAGTAGTATGCTCCTTTGCGGTGGCCTTCAGTTAATACCGCTGGCCCCACACTGTTTGTCAGCCTGCGAGGCCAGACCCTCGCCGTTGTCCTGGTCTACGTCGACGGTCTCCTCATTGCGTCACCTGACATGGCTGCCGTCCAATGGATCAAAGACCTGCTGCACACCGCCTACCAGATGAAAGATCTCGGGTCTGCCCGAGTCTTCCTGGGCATGGAGCTCGAGCATGATCGCTCCCAGGGCATCCTGCATGTCCACCAAGCTACCTATGTACAGACTCTGTCCACTCGCTTCGCCGAGGACCTGCCCCTCGTGCCCAGCGCATATTCACCCATGTCACCTAATGGCCAGGTGAAGCTGTAGATTCGTGACCCAGCCGTTGTGGGGGAGCCAGTTGACGTGACCATGTATTTGCAAGTCATCGGGTCAATGATGTTCCTGTCGACGAAGACGCGCCCAAACATCGCGTTCGCCGTCAACCTCCTTGCTCAGTTCTCTCATGAGCCGTGTCACCTCCACTTTGAGGCCGTGATCCGAGTAATGCGCTATGGCGTGTCGACTCCTCGACGAGGTCTCATGTTCCGCCGCCAGCCATCTGTCGTCGCGGTGGGCTACACCGACAGTGAGTGGGTTGACAGTCCAGAAAGTAAGAGGCGCACAGGCTGGATCTTTCTAGTCGGTGGCACGGCCGTGTCCTGGCGCAGGGGCAAGCAGGGGTGCATTGCACGCAACACTCCTGAGGCTGAGTACGTGGCCCTTGACTCAGGCGCTAGTGAGAGTGTGTGGTTGTATCATTTGTTGTCCGAGTTGCATCAATCCGTCGCATCCATCACGTAGCATTGTGACAATGAGAGTGCCATGGCCATCGCCGACCATGACAGTGTACATCATACACGCACAAAGCACATCAACGTTGAGTGTCACTATGTGCATTCGTTGTTGCATGACGTATGCATCAACATTTTGTGGGTTGAGACAGCACGGCAGCTGGCTGAATTCTTCACCAAAGCACTGAAACGCAACTCGTTCAAGAAGGCCGTGAGTTCCATTGGCGTGCGTCCATGAGTGGCTCTCATTGTTCCTGCCTGCGTCTCTGCGTGCCATGTGGGAGTCTTGTTGTTGACTGTGTCTCTGCCCGCACACGTGCACTACGCCAGTGAGTCATGGGGGAGTGTTGGTTTTTGCGCATCTCTCATTGTGCTTTGTTGTGTTCTCCCGGCTTGTGTACATCGGCATGCAGATGACTGACGGCGAGACTCAATGCTGTTGGGGTGTCGTCCGGTGGAGCTGACGCACGTTGAGGCCTATTCACAGTTCGCTGAAGCCTTCTTCCTCCGGCGACGTGCTTAGCTCCGTCGGCAGGCCTCCTCGACGGTCGGGCCGTTGGCGGTCACTGCCACCGCAGATGATGTCTACATGCGCCCAGCGCTGGTTCTGGCTGTGCCATTGCCTGTGCAGCGTCATGATCTGCCTAGGGTCCATGTCTATTGCTGTGGGGCACTGTTTGGTATCGTGGACCGTCGTAGGCACTGCCTGGGTTCAGGCAGTCATAACTCTTTGGTGCTATTTTTCTAGCTGATTTTGACCATACAACTGTGTTCGAAACATCGGTACTATTGTCTGGTCCAGTTTTCAGGCAAAACAGACGATGCCCGGGTTTTGGGCTGTTGGGCGTATGGCAGGGCTCACCGAGAAAACCCTGCCTGCAAGAAAACAGGGCACTTCTACCTCGGAGCCCTGGTTGGTTGCACGGTTCCTTCCAGGGACCCGTTTCAACATCTAACCAACCCTTCGGCCCTGCCGGCCGATCAGACCAACCAGAGGGCCCCGTCGGCCAACTTTGATAACCTTAGGGCCCGTCGGCAACATCGAAGGACAGCGTTCGCCCATGATAGTCGGTAAGTAGCGAACAATTCGAGGAACAAAATTGGCCTTGTTTAATAACTAACATACTCAGGAAAGAAAAAAGTGTTAACGGAACAGGTTCCAACAATGTTATCATTCCATACCACACGGTTTAGACTTTCATGAAATTGTCGAATCCGTTTCCCGGCGCATTACACCGGCAAGCAGTCACCTGAGATGGCCAGCCCGGTAGGAGACCGGCTATCTCGTGTCGTGCTGGCAGCATGCAAGCTTTTTCGTTGATCGCCGCCTGAACACAAGCTCCGGCTATGATGGATTCGGCCATGCGGGTCCTCGCATTGGGACGACCTAAGAACCCGGGCCCCAAGGTCAGTTTATCCCAGAGAATAAGTCTACGACTGTTTTCTTATTCGCTGGTTAGCTGAGTAACAAGTTCTACACTAATGGGGGGGAGCTAGAACTTGGAGGGGTCTCCCATTGTTGCTCATTCTTCATTCCTAATCAGTCACTTTAGGTTTTCAGCTGCTTTCTGGTGCCAACACTGGCGCGCACGTTTCTGAGTAACAAACCCAGAGCTTCCAGACTTAGTCTCTAGAGCAGCAGACTGAGGGGGCAGTAGACTTGAGCAACGAGCGTGGAAGCCCGCACACTGCATCAACAACGGTGTTGCCCCAACCTACTACTTAGTTTTCCTTTTAGTTGGGGCAGTAGCGTTGTTGATGCAGCCTGCGGGCTTCTACACTCGTTGCTTAATCTGCTTGCCCCTTAGTCTGCCGCTCTAGAGTCCAAGTCTGAGTGCTCTGTGTTTGTTCCTCAGAAATGCGCGCGCTAGTGTTAGCGCCAGAAAGCAGCAAAAAATTGGAAGTAACTGATTAGGAATGAAGAATGAGACAGAATGGGAGACCCTTCCAGGAACTAGCCCTCCCCCCCCCCC
>SZWC01004967.1:68570-98043 GCA_023375785.1 Penium margaritaceum
TGATGTGATGTGATGTGATGTGATGTGATGTGATGTGATGTGATGTGATGTGATGTGATGTGGTGCAATGTGCATGCATAGAGCATGAGAGATCACAAATGTCGCTGTGAGCTGTTGTAGACAAAACGGTACCCCGTCACGTCTGATTCCTCTTACATTTCTCCCAAGCAAGGGCTTGCCTTGGACAAAATTAGGGGGAGAGGGATCAGATCAGGTTCAAACCAAACCGCTTCGAAACTCTGTTTGGTAGAACCGATTCAAACTAGCCCGGTGAAATCAGCCGGTGCAGCTGAACCAACTTGTTCCGGAGCACAGGAAGGGCTTGATGTCATCTTCAGACAATTATGCATGCAGCAAAGTGCTTTGACTAGTGCCTAGGACTTTTGGAAATAAGAAACCGCGAGTCGAAGAAGTTTCAGATCGTTTTCCCCATTAACAAAAGGAAGACCCAGATGCAACCGATTCGATTCAAACCAAACTGGAGTCAAGGAAAACGTTCCTAAACAGATTCTAAATCCAAACCAGTTCGGTTCAGTTCAACACTGAACTGAATCGGCTTGGATTTCGAATCAGTTCGACACAAAGCCATTTTGACCAGACCGGAACTATTCGGTTTCCCAAACGAGTTTGTTTCTTACAGACTGGGTCAGGTGTACCCCTAGCCTCCTGCACTTCCAGAGTATCATTTTCCACAGCTGGACTCCAAGACATGTCACCCAACACGGCGACCATGCATCGCAGTGCTGCGCTGTCCAGGAGGCTGAGGACAGCCCTCGCATCGTCATTGCAGACTACCCGTGCCACCCTCGCTGCCACCGTTCGTGCGAGTTGGCATGAGTATGACTCGCCGGCGAAGGGCCCCTGCCCTTTTCACATTGCTGCTGCGACACTGGTTGAGTCCAAACCACCGGTCTCAACATGAACGGGAGAGAAGTCATGCTTGCTACGACTGGGCGCAGCGAGAGAAGGCCGCAGGAATCAGGTCCCAGTATCTGTCCCCTGCAGAAATCTCTCACCTTCCTTCTCTCTTCTCCTTGCTAAGCCCCGCTTCCTTTCCGAACAAAGGAAACACATCGCAACCCATGCACAACTCGTCGGATGGAGAACACTAGCAAAATTGGTCCGCCTCCTTGTTGAACTAGCACTAGGGAGAATCACAGTCACACGACCAACCACCTCTTCATGTCGCAACAGTTCAATGAAGCGTCACGGACGCGTCATCCCTCCCCGACAAGGACACCTCAATACCCCTTCTGCACTCCTTGCGCCATCGTAGTGAAGTTGCGTCACGCTTTGATAATGCTGCCTACTTCCACCACTCCAGCTTGTCAAGCTGTCTCAAGCCACCATCTCTAACACAAGAGGCAACCAGCCAGAGCAAGCGCCGGGGCACTTACTATTCAAGTCCATGAACATTCTCCACCTCCATATGGTTTAAAACAGACTACGCAGACCTTCACTTCTGTCACTTCTTAGAATGTACAGGAGCGACCCAGCCACCCACCCCTAACACCCTGCAGTCCAGCGCACTAGCACAAGCACGTGCACAGGTACATGCACACGCACACGCACACCCACATCCACTCGCATACACACACGCACACGCATACACACATGCACATGCACACGCACACACACAAACGCACACACCAAACCCGTAACCACCCACACCCTCACACACGCCCACGGACGCGCACACACACATGCACACACATATGCATCCACACATCCACACCCACATGCACAAACACGCACACGCACACCCACACCCACATGCACGCGCACAAGCCCATGCACACCCAAACCCAGTCCCACACCCACACCCACACCCACACCCACACCCACATGCACACGCACATGCACACACATGCACATCCACATCCACATCAACATGCACACGCACACGCACACACACATCCACACACACATGCACAAGCACATTCATACCGGGAAGATGTCGAACCAGTAGGTGCGCTGCACATCGTACAGCACGCGCACGCCGGACATGATGGGGCTGTGCAGCACCACGCCGCGCAACCGCGGCGTGCGCGCCGCCAGGTCCACTGTGGGCCCGCTGCCCACCGACTGGCCGTACAGGATGATGTCCTCCTCCTGGATGCCGTACTTAGTCACAAGGCAGCGGAACGCCGCCTCTATGTCGGCGTACGTGTTGTACTCTGTTGGCTGCATGGGCGCAGGCGACAGACAACACAAGGAACAGGTCACAACAACACAGGAATGCGCGCGCGGCGTGTGCCCGAGGCACACACGCCGCAGAGCTTGGTGGAGCAAGCAGGCAGCGATGCATGACGGACGACGGAACTGACAGCGAGGGCGGCAGCTAGAGAATGTGACCGCAGAGACCTGCATGTGCTGGTGATGGCTGAATCAAACTCAGGACGGAAACGACATACCAACGGCAGCGGCAACAAAACACATGCCACTAAGCCAACACAAGAAAGCAGAAAACAGCAAGAAACTTCAGCAAGCGACAACGGCAAGCAGACAAGAGCAAGCGACAACGGCAAGCAGAGAACAGTAGGGAACTTCAGCAAGCGACAGCGGCGATTGACAACAGCGAGTGATAACGGCAATCAAAACCACAGCGACGGCAAATGGGAACAAAGACAACGCCGGCAGCCAAAAACCGCTCTGCAGTTCCATTATAGCTTGAATTTGCTGTGTGAGTGCCACTCCCTAGCTCTCACCCAACAGGCACCCATCCCACCACTGTCCCCAAGGCCGCAGCCCCCCCACCCCCCCAACACCCACACACCAGCATCCAAAGCGGTCATACCTTTCCTGTTGAAGCCCCGTACCCCGTATAATCATACCTGCACACACAAGCCAAAGCACACGCCCATTCACGGGGAGGGGGGGGGGGGGGGAGGGGGGGATGGCACAGGGTCATGTGCGAGGGACGACAGGCATGTGAGGGAGAAGAGGAACCATGTTGCAGTGCAGCGGTGGACATGAAGGCCAGCAAGACCAAGTTGTGAATGCTCCGCTGGCGGGCTTTCAGCCACCAGCTTGCGAGCGACAGTGTCAACTCTCGCAGCCACTCTCACACCAACGTGCATCAACTCTCACACCAACGTCCAGCGACTCTCACACCAACGTGCAGAAACTCTCACAACAACGTGCAGCGATGGTGGAAGACTGTAGCCACACACAGGCCTGAGTCGACCTGAGACTGCACCGGCTACGGAGGATGTTGCTGCTGCAGGACATAACTGCTGCGGACGCTGTGACCAACATCCAAATGGCGTCATCAATATGAATCAGTTCCAAATGACTCAAGAGCCATTGGTTGCCATCCGCTGCAGCACCGACTGGCAACAGCTTGCCCCCGTGTTCAAAGTTCATTGGTACAACCTTTGATCGGCTTCCCGTCCTCCATGCCGCTGCCTTCTTACCCTGTCAGCGCCCTCCTCCCTCCCGAGTGTGCGTTCCACGTCACTCCTCGCACGAGCTCCTTCACCCCATCCCTGACCCCACACCATCCACCACAGCCAACTGACGTCCATACTGCTCCACTGATGGTGGACTACTGCATTCCCACTCCAAACTGGGCCAACTCCACCGCTTCTCAACAACAAATCCCACTGTTCCAATCCGACTCCCTTCCCCGCTCTCCTTCTGCAGCACCAACTTCCCACCTTCTCTCCCCATACCCACTTCCTTCGTCCCACCGCACCCCTTCCCTTCCCTTCCCCTTATCCCCGCCCCACTCCCCACCAGCCCACCCATCCACCGCCTTCCGCAAGCGCGCACGCAGGGCACGCAGCTCACCCCAGCAGGTTGACGCGCAGCATGTTGCTCAGTTCCACGTAGAGGTCGTGCATCTGGCCCAGGTCGGCGGCGTTGCCGTGCGAGTAGAGCAGCGTGAAGCGCGCGCGGGGGTTGCGCACGAACATGGCGGCGATTTCCTGCCTACGCGCCGTCTCCAGGTACATCACTTCCACGTTCTCCTGCGGCGGAATCTCGTTGAACCGCAGCCGCCCGGTCCCGGGGTCTTTGGAGATGGTGTAGGAGGGGGGCGTGGGCGGGAAGAAGGCGAACTTGGCCGCAATGGACGACGTCATGGCACCCATGACTTCTCCTGCTGCTGTTTTTGCCGTGGATGCAATAATGAACGAAGAAGGTGCTTGCTCCTTTGGAATACCCTACTGATGCTACTGCTGCTTCAGCTGCCCAGGTTGCTGCTCTTGCTGCTGCGCCTGCTGGCACCGCCGCCGCCACTGTTGCTCGCCACCGTAGCCGCCGCCGCCGCTAACCTGCCTGCTGCGGCTGCTCCTCCTCCTGAGACGGCTTCGCAACTACCCACGACTTCGCCCTCACAGCCTCCACATGTTGACCTCCTCCAAGTCTTCCGCAGCGTCTGAACAAGCCTCCTCTGTCGTGCACCGGAGCTCGGTGCCTACCTGGAAACAGAGGGACCAGTCTGCTGCCTGGCGCCGTCCAGTGTGAGGGCGTCAGGCGTTCTGCTTACCAGCAATTCACCTCGCGCTCCTACTCAGAGGCTCAACCGTACGTTGTCACTACTGATGCTCGAAGCTGCAGGCGTGCAGCACAATGAGAGCCCCAGTCAGTGCCTTGCTTCGGCGGCCATTGGGACCCGCAAGGCTAGAGAGTGCAAACGAAACGCGCGTGGTACTTGAGCGGGCGGACGCAGCATCGCTGTAGGCTGCTGCTGCGACGCAGAAAGCTTCCCTTGCAAGTTGGATGATCCTAGCAGGACGGCACAACGGGGAGGAAGCCGACGGGGGTTCGGCACGGAAACTGGACTGACCAAGGTCACCAAGGTGGTGTCCCAGCTCAGATGACAAAGGAGTTTGACGTTGCACAATGGGAGGACGGTGCTGTGGGACTTGAGACAGTGGAAGACCTTCGACAGAGAAGATAAATCAAGCCGACTGCAACGGCACCGGCCAAATCACGGAACCGACCGGGACGACGGCGACAAGACCGTGGAGGACGGGCGTGAGGGGCACGGAAAGTAGTTGGGATGCGACGACGTGCAGAGCACAGCCGTGGTGTTGCAGAGAGCGGAGCCGAGGCGAAGAGCTCGGCCGGCGGTTAGCGGAGCAGGCCAGGTGCCCGCAACGGCCTCCGTGGACCCTCTCGTTCACCGAACGGCATCGGCAGAAGAGACATGCTAAGGGTGCATAACCAGGAAGCGATCTTCATGGGAGGCAGGTTCGGGCGACATCTACTGTGCAGGTGCTATTTGACGTGGACGGGCCTGTCATTTTGGTACGTAGGAGCTGGTGGCCCTTGGTGGGACCAAGGGCCACCAGCTGATGCAAAGGATCATGCGCGGCAGTAATGTCGTACAAGCTAGCGCAAAACATGGCCAAAACTTTATACGAATGGAACAGAAAAAGCCTGCACAATCGGACAAGACAAGAAAAACGGGGGTGTGACCATATACCCATCGATTTCCCGATAGATCCCCCGTATCCATGTATCGCTCTTTAACGACCCCATACCCAACTGATCTGAACTTCAACAATGAAACATCCACCGGTCGCAGAATAACAACGATGAATCCAAGAAAAAAGTGCGCGAACACCATGCCGTCCGTACATGAAATGTAGCTTCCGATGGATGACGTCATCACGCCCCTTGAACAATCACAAACCCCACGTTTGAGGTGTTTGTGATTGTTCGAGGGAGGGGTTTGCATGGGGTTTGCGTGAGGGGTCCGTGACACCCCATGCCTTGAAAGGGAATCTGCTGGGCCCCGCGGTAGCGGGGCCCAACAGATGCCCGCGCAAAAAACAAAACCTTCAACCCCGAATTACATTCGGGGTTGGGTTTGAAGGTGTTTTTCTCGCAAACCTAAGGGGTTTTGTGTGCAATGGAAAAAGAATAAAAAATTTACATGGGCGTTCTTGCTCAATCACGATCGAGCGATGACCCATTTTTTTTATACGCACAAACCCCCTATGACGATGTCAGGTTTTATGTTTTGCGCGAGCTCCGCCCGCGCAAAACATAGAAAACCCTAAATCGTAATAGGGGTTTTGCACGTCGAAAAAAGAAATTTTTAAAAAAATGGGTCATCGCTCGATTGCGATCTCGCGAGGGATCGAGGGTCGCGATCGAGCGACGGCCACATGACCCTCCTCGCCATGCTCGATCAGCGACGCATGTCATTGATTGCGCATGGCAAGGGAGTCGGATACGTCGTTCTTATATTTTAAACTGCTGGATACGGGGGACATAAAATTCCGCACTTGGATATGGGAGGGTCCGCCCTTCGGGAATGTGGATATTAGAGCTATTTTGCCCCGAGAAAAAACCAAACAACTAATTCTCATTGCGCGTGATGTCCGGGGACCGGACAGCGAACCGATGTGATAAGAATTCTGGTTTGGACAGCTCACATCCGGAATGAAGTACTTGCATTCAGAAGGTGTGATTTCCAGGTTTGATGCGGCAAACATGAATTCGATGTTTCCTTCCACCATGATGAGGTTACATAAGCAAGAAGCACGCGAGCACCCACGTGACGGGCGAAGTCACGTGGGTGCTGGCAAAAAAGTTCCATTCGGTGTAGCAAAACGATACTTTCTAGTTTGATGACAAAGAAATTTCTTGTTCGGTGAAACAAAAAAAGACAATACTGATTGATAAGGAATGATTTTCCTGTTCTTTGTGATGAAAAAGAAGTTTCCATACCTTCGACGAAAGACAACTTTTCCATCGACGAAAATGGCTTTCTCTGTTTTGTCATACAAACGAGAGATTTTCTTCCCACTTCGATCAACCAAATTGCAAATACATAATTCATTTTTCAAACCATTTCCACCCCACATCATTCTGTAAGCTTAAGTCGACTGCGATGCCAACGAAGTTTCTTCACTTTCAGATCACTTACGATTTCATAGCTTTCTCTCAACCAAAAGTATGAATCAAACCGTCGGTTGAACACAACATACATTTTGTGTTGGGTTCTAAAAACACAATTCATTCACAATGCTTGTTTATGTCGTAGCCAACAACACACCCTAAGGATGGACATGTCACTATCTTTAAAATTTGGCATCAGATACCTCGACCGAGATGTACGCCAATATGATGGCTCTCGTGGCTTTGACCGAAGCAAGGAACCTCTCTTGCATCTCTACTACAATTGTCTGCGATGTATTAGTAAGGTTAAGCACCCTGAGCCGTCGGTGCTCCATCTAGAGTCAGCCCCCCTTCTTAAATCTCATGAAAGAGGGGTGGTATTACCAATGATTTCACAAATGAGCATTGTAATTGGGTCAACGTATATGTCATTCATGATCAACTTTTTGTGACGTGATAACTACCTTATTGGATACATCATTAAGTTCTTACAAATTAGTGCAACAATCTATGTACACACTATGAAACTTTGTATTGATGAGCAAATAATCAAGATGGTATCACCTAATGGAAAAAAGAACCACATTTGCTTAAGATAAAAATGTGATACCTCATTTCATTACATCACACATCCTTTCTTTGATTTCCGTTGGCAAAACAAATATTCCTCAGTGCACAACAATCCAAAAGCGCGAGTTGTTTAACATGGCCAAAAACAGAACTTGTTCACACAACAAAGAGCGTTAGTCAAAACAAGCCAATGGAAAACGATTTGGCACTAGAGTTTGTAACGTAGAACAACTATCAGTTCAATGCAAGAAAAGCTCGTAAGGTTTCGTGACCACAGAGTATTTTCTTATTTCACACCACATAATAAAATTTATTCCGAAGAAATCACATATGGCTATTCTCCGTTGTCGGAGTCTGTAACATGTTGTAAGATGGACGCTTCACAGTCGTAAGGAGAACGTCGTTTACATGGAGGCAAAGAGAAAAACCTATTACGTCCACAAGAACATAGAAATAACTTCCGTCTATCATTCATCATTCTTGACAATGAAATATATGATTTTTCTTATGCCCTGTGCAGTAGTAGCGTTTTCCCATGTCAGAATGATGTTTCTTCCTCTTTCAAAAGTGCAAAGTTGTTTTCAACTTTTGTTTACTGACTGTCATTTCGTCCTTTGACATGAGTGGAAACGCTTTACAACTTGAATGCTCCCTCATATGGCTTCTCAAGAGGTCACATATACATCCGTCAGATGATAATGAAGATCCGACTAAACAATGCTCTGTCTTCATAATTGGGTATTAGATACCTTACTCTCGATCCATACCTCGACCGAGTTGTAAGCCAATCTGAGAGCTCTCATAGCTTCGGCCTATCTGTCAATCGACCGAAGCAAGGGACCTTTGTTGCCTCGCTACTATGCCCAGGTTGTTTGCGATATACTCGGTAAGGTTAAGCAACGTCAGCCGTCGATGCTCCATCTAGAGCAAACTCCCCTTCTTAACTCTCACGAAAGAGTGGGTGTATTACTGATAAATTCACAAATGAACATCATAACTACATTGATATTAATGTCATTCATGAACAAATTTATGTGACATGGTAAGTACCTTACTAGATACATCATGAAGTTCTTATAAATTAGTGGGACAATCTATGTGCACACTTTGACACTTCGTATTGATGAGCAAAGAAACAACATTCTATCACCTGATGGAAAAAAGGACCACATTTGCTTGTGACAAAAATGCGATTCTGGATTTCATTTAACCACACATCCTTTCTTTGGTTTCCGTTGGCAAAGTAAGTATTCCTCATTGCACAACAATCCAGAAGCGCGAGCTATTTAACTGGACCAAAAACACTATTCGTTCACATAAGGAAGAGCGTTACAGGAAGCAAGCCAACAAATACTGATTTTACAATGGAGTTTGTAATAAAAAACAACTATCTATTTGATGCAGGACAAGTTCCTAAGGCTTCGTTACCATAGGGTATTTTCTTCTTTCACACAAAATTTCATTCATGAATAACATCTTGTTTAAAAATCCTTTCTAGGTCGGGTTCATTGCCTATGCTTCTTCATATTAATTTCTTTTGACGTACACCACAAAATCACACTTTTCCCACAATGTCACTTGAAATGAATTCCTTTCTTTTAAAATCATATGCAATTACACATTCCAATATCATAAAAAATGTTTATTTAAACGATTCCACGGAACATGAAATATAGGTTGGTGAGACCATACTATCGTTCTTTATTCACTAGCCAAATCCTTCATTCCATTCACATTTTTCATAATGACTTTCCTATATCATCCATGTAAGGGGTTGAATTCTTTCAAAATATGGAACCTGATTTCCTCTCTCCATAGACATTCCATCATTTCCACTCTTGTGCGCCATATCGACATTCCTCATTTCTCTGTGAAAGGGATTTTCCCATCTCCCCCACGAAGGACAAAGTTCTCTTTCATCCATTCAGTAAGGGACAAAATTTTCCCTTCCCACTTAGTAGAAGACATATTTCTTTCCACTCATCAGAAGGCATTTTCACTCCAAATGTTTTGACCAAATTTGAAAACATAGGCACCTCTCGCGTTGTGAAACAGCTTGATCCGTAAAATTTGTCTTTTCAAGCAATGTCAAGATTGATCACCAGGATCTTCGCGCACGACGCGGAGATCATGATGAGATGCCTCACCATTATGAATAGTACAACACACTTGGCATAGGCCTTTAACCGCCAGATGTGTTTCACTTTCAGCGGTCAAAGGCCTCGCTATTGCACCTTTTTGCTTTTTGCCACATTTCAGTGGAACCTCTTTATCTTTTTGCACTTCTCCGTTGTACTCTCAGTGCGATCAAGGGAGGGCAAATATTCCATAAAATTAACCATGTTCCAATAAAGACCCCTAGTATCACTCGTATCACAGAGTTGTAGATTTTTGTTACGATTTTCTCCCAGGCCCCGTGGTAGAAGGCCTGGGTGGTCGCACGATGATTATGAAAAATAACCAAATCTCACTATTGCTGAACTTCCATGGCATGATGTATTGTATTTGATGTGTTATTAATGACAAATTATCCTTAAATGAGGATGTTAATAAGACTTCCTAGTTGGCTATTTTAGAAAGCAACGTCTCCCCTGGAAACGTTTTGTTTGGATTTTGTTGCCAACTAAAACGATGATGAAAATTTGTGTGGTTTAGGGTATGTGGGTTGGCTATGCTCCATTTCATGTGGGACACCGGTAGCAAGGGACCAACAGGGGCCCCAAGCTAAGAGTACCTACAGATTTCACTACAGAATATCAAGGCGTGGAGAGAGATTTCGATGAGAATGAACCGTCACTCCCAATGGGCAAATCCGCAACAACGGGCCTGTTTGATACGTCGTGCAGAATATAGATGATGAACGGTTGAAAGAAGTTGTTGGTTGTCAAAGACTACTTATGAAAATTTAGCAACAATGTTTATGCAAGAAGATGTCAACTTTTTTGAAATTTTCCTCACAAAGCTATCTAGGATTTTAACCATAAGACCTAAGAAAGTCATGAAATTCCACTTTGCATCATTTGTCGTACCGGGAGTGAAATGTAAGTGGTTCACAAGGGTGAGGTACAAAGCAATAGAAAAATAGGTTCCTTTTACTAAGCAATAAGTGTACTTCAATGAAAATTATCAAACAAGTTTAGAATATGTATACAATTACATTAATCACAATGAGACATATGTCGGGTCCTTGGCACTCAAGTCGAGCTCTCATTGCAACGTCGCGTCATGAGTGGTTGCTTCAAGAAGCTCCGCTAAGAAGTCGTGGACTTTGAGAATATCAAGGCGTGGTTTTGTTAGAGTCCACGGGTGTCAAGAAATCAACCTCAAAGTATCAAAACAATGAGACAGTTTGCCACACTTCTGTCGACCATTACGGGAAGAAGTCAGAGTTGTTTGGACACCAGAGGTGAAAATAAGTTCCCACAATGCCCTCGCCCGATCGAAGTAAAATCACTAAGGTTGATGTGCAGTGGGTCACAAATGTGAGGAAAAGAATGCTCTAATACCATGATTAACTTCTTGGAACCTTCCTAACCGCTTGACACTTAACTAAGCATTATCACAGAGTTAATGTGTGATGACAATCACAAATCATGTAGGAAAGAGCAAGGGTCTAGGTAGGGATACATAAAGAGTGTCAGGAAGCTCAACTTGAATATAATTGCAAAAAGAGATGAAAACTGAGAAGAACGTAACATAAATACCAGCCGCGGCACATGGCAACTGACGTACGCATAATGTTAGTTTGTCCAAAAACAAGCCCAAAAGCACTAATTTGCCCATAACTCTGCGCACAACTATCTAAACGCAATAAAATCTGAACCTAGAGATACAAAATTTTAAGCTAATCGATACAACTGATCACACGCACATGTCTGGCATCGATCAGTGGAAATCAAATGTAGAACATGAAAATTGGTCTCAGAAGAAGTCCAATTTGCGATTATAAAAAATGCAAAGCAGCAAAGTAAGCACCCGAAACATTATGGCAAATGTGTGGCTACTACTTGTGGATGGAGCTACCACCCGTTGGTACTACAATGTCAACCCGGTCCGCATCAAGGATCATGTCGTCGCGCTCTCAAGTAATGCTGCTCCATACCACTAGTACGGTCGTCCCTCATGACAGGTGGAAGCCACACAAACAAACACTCCCCCTTGTTGACATAGCCTTCACCACAATGACGAGTGAGGATCTACACGCACTGTTTTTCCTAAACACCAACCACAATACAAGGTCTCCTCGTGATAGTGGTGTAACTCACCAAGTGCCTTGATCTCGACCGTGCAAGACATAAATCACACACCCATGTGCCAAACATCACCGAAGAGGTACAAAGAAACAAGGTCTCCTAATGACCCTTAAACATGTCTCTGGCGTCTCGACCACACATGCTTACATGGATGGAGCATTCATAGCACATGGAGGCAATGTCTCCATGTCACACCGATAAAAGTCACCAGGTGCGCCGGCCTCGACCAACATAACTTCAACTGGAGAATCGTGCCAGACACAAACAAACCACGCTATCCTAAGAAGGGTGTAAGGCCTAAGCCCACACACCAACACTCTCCCTGGGTTGTAGAGGCTGACAGCACAGGCAAAGCTGATGGTCGGGCCCTACACAATCCTTGAGTTGGGAGCACGGCTCCCCCATGGCCGCATATCCCTGCGCAATAATAACAATGGTGATGACGATGCCTGTGGGACTTGCTTACACACAGCCTCACCTTGTAGCATTGTTGTCGTTGTCGCCTTTGTAGCTGTTGTAGTCTTCACTCTTGCTATCACATGCTCATCTCACTCATGCAGTGCTGACGGCCTCCTCCAGCTACATCACTCGATGGATGCTTACCAGCTGCTGAGCTACACCTTGCCACGTAGTCTTTACAACATCAAGATGTATGTATAGCTTGTTGAGCTCTCTTGCAAAAACCAAATGTCCTGTTACATCTACGTCATGTAAACGGCAAGTCAAAGAACAAACTAGAAGGTGGACATGCGTCACATGTACATTGGCGCAAGCCACAGCATCCTCCTACCTTGCCACCTCGTCGAGTAGGAATCAGTGCAACTTTGCCTTCTCGTTGCACAGGTTGATTTCCTCTCCGTCAGTCGTTGACTTAAGTGCCGCCTTCCCACAAGGTGTTCGGAGTGTGTGGGCACCAGACAATGATTCACTACGTAAATCATGTGGGGCGGTAGGAACGGCTGTTGCAAAGGCACCTATAGCTAGTGACACACCTATCGCTCGACCGTCACCTGGTGGCCAGGCACCGGCATGTGTAGGTATGTATGCATCCGCAACATCGTCGTGGTCATCAAAGGTGCGCTCAATGCCCTGGTGCTCCTCACAGACCCTAATGCATAGCCCATGATCCACCTGCTCCTAGAGATCCACCTCTCCCAGACGTGCATCCTGTATATTCCACTCAGCTGCATAAAGACGCCTATGTACATCCTCCACACACTCTTCATCAGCTCATCGTACTGGAACATCCGTGGTGTAACACTGGCCTCCCGGAGCTCGACCATGAGCTCCACCAGTAGTCAGACCCATGTTATTTTCATTCTACACTATCTAGTGCATCAATCCCGTGCTGTCTTGTGGTCGATGACGAACACTCAATCCCCCCTACGGCCGGGGACGAGGGAGACGGCTCTACTCCAATTCCTGCCACCGTCATAGTAGCTCCTATCGTCCCGGCCATTGTTGGGGTATTAGTGGCCTTTTCTGCCTCTCCGACTCCCACCGCCAAGTCGAATGTATGCTCTAACTAAATCCCTGAAGCCGACTCAGCATTAGACCACTCCTCCTTGGACGAAAAGTCCTCCCCCACAACAGGAGCGTCTGTTCCCTTGAGGTGATGCACGAACTGAGTGTGTCGTGCGCCTATGTCTGCTGGCTAAGTCCTCTGCTTCAAGGTATCTTTCGACAAATACTCCATTTCTCCCACAACCAACACACTGGCGGAAGCTAAGGGGAGATGACATGCCAATGCTACAACCGGGGACGAGGGAATCATCTCCTCGGCGATGTCTGTCATTGATAGCGTTGCTATTGGCAGCACTACTCTTGGTGGTTTGGCACGTCTAGCCTATCGTGACATCCTCCTTCTTGCGTGGTGAGTGTGTGTACGAGGTGCACCGATAGAAGGGACGACTAAGAGAGCGACAGGGTTGGTGGTCAGGATGACTCCGGCGAACTCTAGGATATATGGTGTAAGATATGGAGCTAGGGTCGGGTGGAAAGGGACCGTCACGTGACGACATAGTCGGAGGTGAGGATGGCAAAGAGGAAGACGAGGGTGTCTTTAGTGGCATGGTGGCAACGACTCGCTCAGAGACTACATAGTCAGTGAGCTGTTGCATCATGCGCTTTTGACACTAGATCTTGGCGTAAAACAACGCTTTACCTGCACTGAGGGGTGCCACGGTATGGGCTAACAGCGTCTTTGAGTCAGATTATGAAGACAAAGGTCGAAACCGTATCCACGACTGTCACCACCCGGTAGGGCGTTGGCAACACTGGCGCCAGCCATGATGCCGATTGCCATAGTAGTGACAGGCAAAGTCATTAGAGGCTCTAAGCATGTAGTACGGGTGCAATTTCCAATGTGGACTCAACGCCTACCACACATGCAGTGTCGGTGCCAACCACGGCACTGGCTGCGCTCCCTACCGCACCAGACTACTCATCTCCGTAGTTTAGCGTTGGTGAGTGCACAAGGAACTCGCTCCTGCTAGCACAAAGCCACAAGGGTAGATTGGCGATGGAAACATAATCTCTCAAATGTGCTACAACGGGGAGGAAGAGGAGGTGCCTCTCACCCCTTACTCTTGTCACGGACTTGCGGCATCGGTGCTGCTCAATATGGGTCCAAACATTTATGTTCACAGAATCACAAATCATTGGCGTTTCTCAAGGGTTTCAAGAGGTGGTAACAAATGATGTTTCAAGTAAAAAATTGGATGTGTTAGTGCTGACATCATCACCTGTTATGATGACATGCGTATGAAGAATTTCCAAATGAAACAAAACTTGGAGCACTTATGCGCCAAAGGATGCTAAATGCAGTGCCCATGGTTTCGTACAAAAAATCCTTTAAAAGGGTAAAAAATGTCACTATTTTCTTTTTGGCCCAAAAGAATCTAGATCTGAGAGCAATGTTTCCTTCACTAGAGCCTATACGACATGAAATGAGGCGGGAATGGAAGTGATGGATAAGGTTTTGCAAAATATTTCTAACGAGCTCTTACTGGTCAAACACGGTTGTCAAATAGATAACTTGCACTCTCTCACGTCCAGGGGGATGGTATGTGCGACCTGAGTGAAGCTTCTGGGACTTTCATGAACCCCTTTGAACATCACATGCCTCAATCACTACTAGGGAGGTTTGGGCAACCCTTGGCTGCCCCTTCATTGTGGCGTAGTGGTGCGGTCGCAAAGGTGTCTCCGCTACTACAATCTGTTGTGGCGAGTCACCGTGGCTTGGTGGGTCCTCCTATGACTGTGGCTTTAGCTGTGATCGTCACTGCTACTATCACTACTATGTCTCTGTTGTGCAGCTCAGCAAGGGATACCTCACCCCTCTGATACTATGAGAAACTTTCTTAAACCTTCCTAGTCGCTTGCCACCTACCAAAGCGTCAACGTTGAGTTAGTGTGATGACAGTCACAAGTCATGCACGAAATTGCAAGAGTGTGGGTAGGGACACATATAGAGTGTCAAGAGATTAAATTGAATACAACTATAGAGAGAGATGGCAACAAAAAAAAATAGAAACACCTGCCGCGGCGCACAGCAAGTGACGCACGCGCACTGTTAGTTTGTCCTAAAACCGGCCTGAAATCACTATTTTGGTTGTAACTGTGCATACAGGTATCCAAACGCAATACCATCTAAACCTAAAAATTCAAAACATCAAGCCCCTATGATTAGTCACACGCACATGTTTGGCATCGATCAGTGGACAGACAATACAAAACATGTAAATCAGGCTCAGAAGTAGTCCACCGAGAAAACTCTAGTGATTATAGAAAAAGTGCAAAGCATCAAAGCAAGCACACGAGACATTGCGGCAGCTGTATGGCTGCTACTGGTGGGTGGAGCCACCATCCATCGGTATTCCGATGCCAGCTCGGTCCGCATCAGGGATCATGTCGTCGCGCTCTCGAGTACATAGCTCCATACCAGCCATGCGGTCATTGCTCGTGATGGGTGGAGGCCTCATAGACTAATACTCCCCAAGGTTGACACAGCCATCACCACAATGACGAGTGAGGGGCTACACCCACTGTCTATCGTAAACACCATCCACAATAAAGGTTCTCCTTGTGACAGTGGTGTAAGTGTCTAATCTCGACCGTGCAAGAGAGATCACACACCCATGTGCCAACCATAACACAAGAGGCACAAAGAAACAAAGTCTCCTCATGACCCTGGAACATGTCTCCAAGGTCTTGGTCTTGACCAGAAATGGTTACATGTATGGAGTAAACATAACACATGGAGGCAAGGGGTATCCACGTCACACCGGTGCAGGTCACCAGGTGCGCGGGTCTCGAAGAGCGTAAGCTCAACTAGAGCATCATGTCAGACACAAACTAACCATGTTGTCCCTAAAAGGGTGTCAGGCTAAAGCCCACGCACCAAGATCATGGGCTTCAGGGACTCGTGTACATAAGTGATGTACCATATTTCTTCCCAAAAAATATATAAATTTCTAATGAATTGGGTATAACCTATAATTCAACGCAAATCTGGTCTTGTATCCTTGAATCGACAAGGATTTTGGATCATCGCAGGATTCCAACTACGTCCAGATAGACAAACCGCTCGACTATTTGAGTTACCGCATTCGAGCATTCAAACAGTCGAGCTTTCAAGTGTTTGACTTATCGTAGGCTTCCTTGGCCAGCTAGTCACCGGCAAGAGTTGAAAGTCATTTACCAAAAAGGGAACAAAAGATCAACTTGAGCCTCACATTGTTAAAAATATATCGTAATCTGGGAACCAAAAAGTGATCCACATACTCTAAATTCAAGAAACGACTAACAAAAATAATAAGGTAGAACATTAGTTAGAAGGTTGTCGAAAATCTTTCCTTATAATTATTATGTTAACAGTTCTCTAGCGAGAGGGCCGGTTCATGCCCTCCCACCTTGCAATAGAAAGGAAGTGGCTCACAGCCACCCCTCAATTTGGGGAGGGTTGGCTGGTGGCCAGCCCTCGCAATACCAGCTGCTGACTACCAACCGGCCGGTAAGATGGCTGGTGGCAGGTCAGGTGACCAGTTGGCCACCCAATGGTGAGCCACTAGCCGCCAATTGAGCTTGTGGCTCGATCGGCGGCTGAGAGGAAATGAAGGCCTCAAGGGCGAGGCTCATGGCCTCCTACCCTTTCCATCGCCCACCCTCCTGGCTAGTGAGAGCAAGCGAGGACAGGGGATAAGCACGAGCGAGAGAGTCGCAAGAAAAAGGTAAAGTGTCTATGCAAATTTTTCGATCGTGCCTCGCACGCAACGATTTTGCAAGGACACAGAAAAAACAAAACTTGAGTTCATTTACGATGAACTATGAGTTTTGAAACCAAAAAATGGTGCAAACTCACAATTTCAGGGGCAATACCCTCCTCATTTCGAAACCTGAACGAGAGTACAAGGTAAAAATGGTAAAATTTGGCCTCTACAGACTTGAAATATTCAAGTCTCCCTGCACAAGTTGTTGATGACAACTGCTCCCATAGTGATGCATAGGGGAAAGCACCTTGAGCGAGCTCTTCACACGATTCTTCAAACTCCAACGACGATCTCACTGCAAGAGCCAGAGATCTAACCAGTTACGGTGAGTTTCCTTTTGAGGAACACTCTTTCGATTAAGTGTGCGATGGTTATAGCGGATACGAAAGATGTTAAATGCCGCGAGTAGCTCCAACAAAAAAAGAAATGCCAGAAGGGGACACGGGCTTTATAGTTGACCGTTTTGTAACGGCGCTAGGCCATTTTGTGATTACCGCCGCAACCACTTTTGCTAAGACGTACCGTGCTAAGAATAAATGAGGTTTTCATATGGTTGTTTTGTAAATATGCATCATAAAAACCCTTATCGTTCTACATGACAGTGCCACGTGGAGCAGGACCCTAACGACGCTCTAAGGGTGAAGGAGCAGTGATGCAATGGAATCTCCATAGCGACACTCCTCTCGCTTCAATTCCGAATAAAAGGTGTCTTCGGGGTTTGAGTGAAAGCGAACTCTGGCCCGTGGACATTTTCCGGTTCTCGACTCTTGGAGACCCTAGCTTCAAGAACCCGAAACATGGAGAACATGTTTAAAGACCATTTTTATCCTGAACATGGTCCGTACGATACATTACTCCCCATTTGCTTCAAACTGACCCGGTTCATCTTTGATCATGGAGGTTTGATCATTGCATACTTGAAGATGCAAACCGTGCAACAACAACCATGTACAAGAGTATGGTATTCAACTCTTGTCATTCGTAACAATGTTGCGTCACGTTCATGTACAATCAACTGCACACATGTGTGGTTTTTACAGTTGTGAGTATCTACATACAATATTTCGTGTTGATCAAACAAACCCAAGACGAGGCACGTACAACCTCTGTACTTTTGAACACACGTATTGGTGTTCCTTTGTGGAAGGTCCTTGACACGTGTGTATCATTGGCATGGTCAATGCCATTTGAGATGTACATTTTCAATGTCGTCTTGCCATTTTGGAAGAGGGTACCCAGGATGTTTTTTTCCACATTCCTTCTGGTACATGTTCAACAAGCTGTTGTGGTGCTTCCTCCTCTCCCTTTGCAAGGAGCGTCCCAACGACAAATGAACCGGGCGTTCTTGCAAAAACCATCAAGGCACACATACAAAGTCATTCATCTATTGGACATGATCTCTTCGTAAGGGTTGTTGCAGAGGTGGTACCTCCCCGTAACATTGTCAATACGTGCAATCCAAGATGCAGACATCAATGCTTTTGGTTTTCAACCACATGTTCATGACCACGCGCAGGTGTATAAGACCCCTTTCAACACATGTGGGTTGGTTGGCTGAACTCAACCAAGCTCCACTAAGCCCATGCAACTCGCATGCTAGCTTTATCTTAGGGTTCAAAGGCACCAAGATCCTAAGACATGGCAGCTAATAATATGTTTTTTCTTTCAAAGACTGCACTCATCTTTGAAGGAAGCAAAATTTATCGTCTGGCACACACAATTGTTCTCAATGTCCATCATTAGACATGACAATGCCCCAACCTATATGATCTTGGTTTCAACCATCATCCCCTCACTTGTCTGAAATGGGTACCATAGGCGGCCACCCACATCCTAATGAAAAGCTGGTCGGATTTTGAAGAGTAGATTTGAGATGCACAAATCTCATTTTTGTAGAGTACACTACGAGCAAATTGTTCATCATGTGGTGACCACCGAACGGGTGGAAAATCATATCGATACATTGTTCATTTCCTCCAAGGGTTGAGTCAATAACTGTTTGTGGAGATCACCTATCCCACATTCACTGTCTGTTGTCATTGCTCATGCGTTTTTTCTTCAACATCCTTTACAAGATATTCCTTTCTCAATGAAAGGAATTGAACCCTTCTCACATTAATTAGAGGACAATTCTTTGCACATAGCAAGAGGTCGTCTTGTACCATGTTGTATGAAGCTTATGTGCAACATGAACAAACTTCCAATGATCAAGACAAGCACTGGACATGTCATCAACCTAAATTTCAAGTCACTCCAAAGAAGTAAAGAAAGAAATGCAAATATCAGTAGAAACATAAATCATCAAACATTTCATTGTTTTCTTGTACTGTCTAAGGGATTTATAGGAACGCAAAACATTGATTCACAGTGTTTTCCTTATGTAGAACTTACAAGCAAGGATGCTCAGTGTGAAAGGCTATTTAGAATGCGTGTGAAGCAGAGCTGTCCATAATAACTCTGATGCAAGACCCATGCTCCCCATGTACTCATATTGTTTCAGAAGTCACAAGCATTGTGTTCATAAGCAACGAAATAGAACGGGTGCATATACTCTAGGGTTAAACTATTGTGGCTGATGCTAAAAACATCATTTTGTATAAAATGAAAACTTCATGGAGGCCGTTCATTATGTTTTTGGTAACAAATCATCATAATGAGTAGGGTAGTTTTTCACTTCATGAAGAAACATTGAAATCAAATGATCAGAAAATAGGCTTCAATAACCCCGAGTACATCATCATAGTGGCTATCTCCATAGCCACACATCGTGTATCGTCACATCCACAAACAGGGAATTTGCCACACCGAGACCCATGGCTCCAAATTTGGAGGTAAGTACACCAGGCGACCATGGGGTGTCTGCATGCCCAAGTTCCAGCACATGGTGTATGGGTCGACGGGTGTGTTTGGATTGATCATGTCCAATGCGCACTTTTTCTCAACCCACTCGGCCACCATAGTGCCGTGGTCCATGGGGGGGGGTCACGCTTCCCCAAGGACCGTGCAATGGCTGCAGACGACCCGACCAGCGCTACAACGATGGCAGCGGACACGTAGCTCAAACATGGGACGTGTCGATGTATGGTTTGCAAAGTACTCATCTGTGTGTAAGGGAGGAGGAAATCAACTCTGGTCAAAACCATTATACATGCATAGCATACTTACAGGTTTGACAGCGCAAATGAGACGACTATGGCCCGTACCGCTTCATGGATTTGAATGGTATCACTCAACATTTGGACCCGTCATGTGCAGACGAACGCACATCTAAGCAGTGAGGTGCATCGGTGAGTACCTTGCCAAGCCTCTGTCCAGAACGAGGCATTTACGTTAGGCAGAAAGTGTCTAGGATGGGATTCCGATCCGATGAACTTCACGAGGCACACCGTACACGTTGGACGCATTAGGCCTAGATTCCGTGATTTTCCACGGTGCGAGCTCAAATGCGAGTCAAGGAGTATATGGGGCTTATTGTTCTGAGGTACGGGGGGATTAAGCTTATTGTTCTAGGGCAGGGGCGGATGGGGCTTATTGTTCCAACGGAGGGGTGGATGGGGCTTAGTGTTCTGACGGAGGGGCAGATGAGGCTTTTTTTTCCGATAAAGGGGTATATAAGGGTCACTGGTGACAAAACATGGGGGAACTGGAGTTTTTACCGTATTCCTTTTTGTTCAACGAATTCCAAAGTACCACCTAAACAAAAAAATTGTCCAAAACCAACTAAAAAAAAGATTCCCTACATCATGGATTGGAAAAGAAAAACGAAAATCAAGATCAGTACGGTATTGGTCAAACATCATGACGTTGGCACCTGCATTATCCTTGATGACATTGATGACCTTGTTCTTTAGGCTCCAATCCTGGAGCACTTGACTGTAGTTGTTCATAATTGCAGGGCCGTCATGAAATTCACACAGAGGAGTGAATGATATGAGGGAAGTGATCACATGGGAGTTGGATATGGCGTGTTCAGTGATGCAGATGTAAGTCTCGTTGGCACCACTATTCCATCTATTAGCTTCGGAATAAATGCATCTCGTGCATGAGTGCAATAGGTGCTGCATTCAAGCAGAGGAATGTAGCTTCGATGTTGATAGAAATGGAAGAGGGCGATACTGGAACAAGAAGGCAGCTTATATGGTAGAGTTCCATATGGTGTCAATCAGAGTTTATGGGACTAAAATGTGGATATTCTCCAAGAGTCTTTTGTATACAAAGCCACATACAGGTTCGGAAAAAGTTGGTATCAAAATGGGTCTGGCATCCCCCAGTTCAATTTGTGCTTCTGTTTCTTGTTCCAGCAAAAGAAAGCCACCCAGGATGGCACCCATCCATGTTGAGCGCCATGTGTTGCATGGTTTGTGGGTTTTGATCAGCAAGGTAGCTCCACATAGTGTGGAATAAGGCAGTTCCATCCGTGGTGTTTCCATCACCAATGGAAATGACAACACCTACGGGGTAGAGAAGACATGTAGACTAAATTTTCTCTTTGGTCAAGCACTAGAAGTATCACCAGCATAAGGCATGTCTATAGCAGATGACATCTTTAGCTATATCTGTGAAAGCTAGCATTGGAGTGGGGAGGGTTCTCTGTGCACGGTTGGTTGCCATATGGCCTGTAGAGTTGGTTACATTGGTGAGATCCTGTTTGAAACAGCTTTACAATATTGGCAGCCTACAGTTCTTTTTATGTTCAAGAAAAAGGTATCAATGCATTGAATTCAACAGACCAATTTGAAAATGTAAAAACAGGAAAAAAACATGTCTGAAATGTTGCGCGTGCTTACCCAGCATGAGTGATCTTGGCATAATGAAATTGTATCCAGTTGTTGATACGGTGATGTTGGAAAGACTTTGTGATTACTCTACATGCGTATCCTTGTGGAAGTGAACACGTCTTAAAACAACGAGTAAGAGTAGAATGGAGTACCAAAAATTGAAACAAGCACCGGTGTAGAGGAAGTGAGACTAAGGAATGTCTTATGCAAGTGAAGTGGATACTTCATTCGGCGTTAATGGACTCACAAAGGATATAACTGTGGCTTTTTATCTACTCAGTTTGATAGTCATGTTGTAGGCTTGCAGAGTTGTCAACGTATCAGGTAAGGTGTTAAAAATTTGTGACTTCATTTAACGTTCACATGACTTGTTCAATCTGGTTTAACTTATATGCTTTTTGGTAGATATTCTTTGATATCATGTTGTTATTTGGATTCTTTTAAGTGCCGCTTTCAGAATCTTGCAAATGGTTCCTAAACCTATATGGTTACGTCATTTCCCCGTGGGATGTAGTTCTTGTTTGTTTTGACGTAAAGGTTAAATTTCAATCCGTGAAGTCAAGACCCCCAACTCCCCTGCTGGAACAGATTGTCCCCGATGAAATTGGTCAAGAACCTGCAAATCAGCAGTCAGGGTTGACAGTCAGCATCCTGCTACTACGTGATCCTGAATGGGTTAGCTGCTCTTTCTGGTGCTTGTCAAAGACGCTAATGTCGCTACCGCTGTCCATGTCTGCTCCTGTTTTTTATTCTACACCATTATGCTCCAGCAATACCAGAGGGAGTGGCTGCACTGCTCCCAAATACAGGAATCTACCGCTAGAGGAGAGGGGATAGAGGAACCTGTACATGATCTTGCTGATGTTGCTGTCGGACAAGAAAGTGGTATCCAGAGGCGGTGCTACTGCCGGTGAGATGAATGTATGTAGTTCGAGAGTATGTTGCTGCTAACGCTGATGTTGTGGATGCTGTTGCTGGTATTGTGGTTTGAAATGCCACGTCTGCTGCCAGGACTTTGAACACATTCTACGCTACTACTGTTGTTGCTGCTGCTTGTACTGTGGCTTGGCATGTTAGAGTGGAGGTGGCGGTGGCAGCTGCGGCAGTTCTTCCATATTGTTGCTCTTGCTACTGCTTCTACTGCTCCTGCCACTACTACTGCTCTACGTCTCAGAATTCCGTTGTTGCTACTGTTGGTTTTCCGACATGTATGGAGCTCATGACAGACAAGAATTCAAGAAGAATCTGGTAGCATTCAACCTCCAGCTTGGCCGGCGTACAACATCAAGAGAATCATGCAGCAACAACAACAGCCTCCAAGTTCACTGCCAAGGTTTTTATAGAAGTGGAGGTATGGTTTATCATGTCCTTTTGTACACTCTGTAATATGGGTATGGCACAAGCGTGCATGTGTAGTTTCCTAGAAGGTTTGGTAGATCCAAGCATACTTGTGTCTACACATGCGAGTCATGGTTAATCATGTTAAATTCATGCACTTGTTGATCAGTGTATAAAAAATTGTATTCCTGCATGCAAATGTTTTTCACAAAACATCCACATGAATTCATTTCAGCAAATCCCAGATGTACATTTCTTGTATTGAAGGAAAACTACAATGTGGTCCATGTGATATTTAGTGGTTTCTATGAACCATCCAAGTTCACTAGTTTGTTCACTTCCCAATACAATTGTTGATACACAATTTCATGGGTGAGGCAATTGGTCATACATAACACATGTATGTGTGTAAACTATGAAAGAACTTTTCATGTGATTTTTATGGAGCAAGAATCGAATTAACTCAACAAAAATCATGTCCATCCCTTTTCATCTATTCTAGGTCCATTAAGAGATAGTTTCACTACACAACATTTGCAAACATTCCCATTTGGACACATTGGGAACATATTGTGTTACTATGGCAATGACAGATTCATTGATATCATTTGTTAAGTGGGGGGAGTCTCTCGATACCCGTTGGGGGATCCCCCCTCCTCCAAACACCTAAAGCCTATAATGGGAGTGTACATGGGAGTGTATGTAGTGCACTTGCTGAAACATACACAAGTGTATTCGCAAATGTAATTTCTATGAAATATCTCTCAGCACAACACAATTGTGTGTTTCTCTGTACACACCTCTCATACACTGCCCAATACACTTGCCTGATAAAATTTTACTTTTTGGGGGAGGGAGGAGGAGCGTCTCCCGATATCCGTCGAGCCCCATCCTCCTGTTGGAACTGGAGGAGAGAGGGAGCCTTGGAGCAGCGAGCATGTGGGACTGAAAGGGCATCACTTGTGCCAAAGAATGATTGTTGAATCACTCAAAATGATGGAGTACATATAGAGCTAGAGCTTGGGCAAGTCAGCCCTCTCACAAGTCACACCCCTTAGCCATGGAAGGTAAGACTCACACATTAGAGTCCATAATCTCACACAAGAGAGGAAATCAGCCTAGCAATCAGGTTGACCACTCACACACGACCTAGGGAGCTAGAAAATGCTCTCATGGCACACTCCTAGTGGTCACATTACCCACAATCCCATGGAGAATCGCCATGTGTCCATGGCTAGCACACAAGGATCTCACCTCATTTATAAAGTAAGGAGATGTACCTTTTTCCTAGTCAGCACACTCTGACAAGGCAACCCAAAAATCTAGGACCTTTAGGGATATTTTCCCCATCAGGTCTTGACCCAGGACCTCTTGCCTTTTTCCTTTCCCAGGCTAAGGCACGGAGCCATCGCCCATGGTCACCCAGACACCGGCAGTCGATGACCCCAGAAATTTCAAGAACTCATATCTCTCAATCCGACTGTTGGATCGGCCTGAAACTTTGGGCGTAGACATATTGCCACCTGATCTTTCCATTGGTTAAGTTGGATTGATGATGGAATCAGGCATCTGGTAGTTTCCTGGAACTTGCTCTTGTGGACCTGAAACTGAGCCTGATGGCTCCTTTCCCAACAACCTCCCACCTTGCCGCAGTCAGAGTGGGCTGAGTCTACATACCTTCATGCAGAACTGCTCCTTCTCACGGGTCACTTGCCTAGTACAGAAATCAGCGGCCTGCTTGTTGGTTGGAGTAAACTCAGCTTGATGGCACCCTCTTGCACCATGAGTCTGATGAAGTGATAGGCGATGTTGATGTGTTTGGTGCAATCATGGTGCCCGATTCACTGCCTTCTGGTGCTCAGGTCCGGGATTAGCCATGTGCTGGCTCACATCGCTCACAGCCTGTACGAGGTCCGACCTTGTTTCTACCATCAGGTACATGAGACTGCCGATGGCACTGTGGTACTTCTGCCGCTCAGCTCCATCCGCCTCTCCATTGAAGCACACAAGGTACTGCTGCATCTCAAGCAGTGTGTCGATGGGTTTGGCCTCCGCCATGTTGAAACGTTACAAGACATCCTTGACATAACGACTCTGTTGCAGTGAGAGAGAGCGTGATTTACGATCACGCGTGATCTAGATGCCGAGGAAGTATGACGCCTGCTTGAGATCAGACATCTGGAAGAGCCCCTGCATGGCCTCCTTGAACTCCTACAGTGTAGACATGCTGTTGGAAAGGAGGAGCATGTCATCCACATAGACAATGATCATGAGGATCTCATGCCCATGCTCCCAGTGATATAAGCTGTAGTCACACTTGCTGTGCTCGAACCCCATGCACTGTGGCACTGCATCCAACTTCTGGTTCCAAGCATGCGACGCTTGCTTGAGGCCGTATAGCGACTTCTGCAGCTTGCAAACCAGGTGCTCCCGGCCATCCATGGCGAACCCCTCCGGCTGCTCCATGTAGATTTCCTCCTCCAAGTCACCATTCAAGAATGTTGTCTTGACATCCATGTGGTGAATCTTGATGTCCTCAGTTGCTACATAAGAGAGGAGCGTACTTACGGAGGCAAACTTTGCAACAGGAGCAAAGGTTTCAGTGTAGTCGATGCCCTCCTGCTACGAGTAGCCCTTGGTGACCAGCCTCGCCTTGTAATTTTCCAGGTTTCCATCTGCTCCCCGCTTCTTCTTGAACACCCATTTGCACTTGATCACCTTGCGTCTAGGTGGACGCTCAGTCAGCTTCCACGTGCTGTTTTCAAGCTGCCACTGTATCTCCTACTACACAGCTTACGCCCAATCTGCTACATCTGGTGCAGCCATGGCCTCCTTATATGAAGTCGGCTCATAAGAGTCTGCTTCAACTACGGTGTTCATTTGTTTTGGTTTCTACAGCATCCAGAAATGGCCACCCTCACCGGGCTTGTAGAGTACCCTGAGAGGGCACCTGCGACCTAGTGCTAGAGCGTTGGCAAGGGGCCGATGCGGTGCTGCTGGCACAACTGTTGCTGTTGGTTGTGCTGTATCTCCTTCCTCTACTTCTGCTGATGAGGCCGTTGTATCTGCTGCATCAGACATGGCAGAGTAGAGTGGTTCTCCCATTGTCACAATGGAGGAAGGGTCATGAGAGACTGGGTCAGGGAGGATATCTGCTCCCACTGCCTCGTCAGATGCTGGTTCTGCTGGATCTTCACAAACAATATTGGTACCGATGATGTTGATCTCGTTGAAGACGACATCCCTGGAATGATGGTGTGGCCGGTATCCCTCTCATAGAGGCGATACGCATTGCCTGCCACATCATAGCGAATCATCAACATCTATGCGCTCTTCCCGTCCCACTTTTTCCGCTTCTGCTTGGGCACATGCATGTGTGACAGGCTGCCAAATGCTCGCAGATGACCTATTCTTGGCTTCTTGCCAAACCACGCCTCGTACGGTGTCATCTGCTCCAACGCCTTGGTTGGACTGCGGTTCTTGATGAACACTGCCGTGCTCACTGCTTCAACCGAGAAGTTGTAGGTGAGCCGAACTGCGTGCAACATGGAACGATGGTGAGGTTGGCCCGTTCTGCTATGCCGTTCTATTGCGGCAAGCATGGCACAGTGCGCTGCGCCTTGATGCCAGCTGCTGCGAGGTAGTACTGAAACTCTTTGCTCAGGTATTCGCCACCGCGGTTGCTGCGCAACGCCTTGATTTTCTTGATGGTCTGGTTCTCCACCATTGCCTTGAACTCCTTGAACCTATCAAAACACTGGTCCTTGGAAGCAAGGAAGTACACAACAGTTTAACGGATGAAATCATCAATGAAGGTGAGAAAACACCTAGAGCCTCCCAAGCTCCGGGTCTGCATCAGGCCACACAAGTTTGTGTGGACCAACTCCAGCACCTCCCTTGCGCGCTCCCCTGCTCCAGAGAACGCCTCGAGATTCTGCTTCCCCTCCAAACAGATGATGCACAACTACTGCTCAAAGTTGGAGATGGTGGGCAAGTCACGTACCATCTGCTTTGTTTGAAGCTGCAGCAAGGCGCGCATGTCGATGTGGCCGTAGTGCGCATGCCAGATTTTGCCAACTGTCGCCTGCACCACTGCTACAAGACTCTGCGCACGCGGGATCTTGGTTGCCCCCAATAGGTGGTACATGATGCCTTCCTTCACAGACCTGGCCAACTCCTCTCCCGTTTCCTTGTCAAGGAAGTAGCCATAGTCGTCGTCAAGGACAACGCGCAGTCCTGTGTTGGTTAGAGAGGAGAGTGAGAGGAGGTTAAATGCAGCATCAAATACATACAGCACGCCATGGAACACTCACACTTTAGTGCCACGCGAGGTCTCCAACCACATCTCCACAATCCCAATCCCCTCAGCATACATCGCCCGATCATCACCCAAAGCAATCGGTCGGGGGGAGATGGAGAGCAGCTACATAAACCACTCCTTGTGATGCGTTCGGCTCTTGGTACACCCTGAGTCCTTCTACCATGCGAGATCCGCCTACTGCACCTGCGACATATCAGACTTCGTCATGAAGAGGCAGTTCATGGCGAAGTCACACCTCCTTTGCCAAATTCATGTTGCCAAAATGGCGTACTCCATCCTAGTTTTGCTATTGTTGCTGTTGTTGACGCTTCTGTGACGGCTGTTGTTGCTGTTGTGGAGATTGCTGCTTTTGCTACTGCTGCTGGTGCTCTTTCTTGTCCCTCTTGAGCTTGAAACACTCCTTTTTGTAGTGTCCCTTCTTCTGGCAGTAGTGGCATTTACCTTTCTTCTTGCCTCTCTGTTTTCCAGACTGCTGCTACTGCTGGTTACGTGAGCTTGTGGCCACAAATGCTGCTTCACTACTGCTGCCACCACTGCGCTTTGCTGCATTGCGACGTAGTTCCACCTGTACCAGGTGCGTGCAGATGATGTCCAGATCAAGAGTCGGCTGACACACCAACATCTCTCGTACCATGTCATAGCTCGTTAGGAGTCCCCTCAGCAAGAGGAGGATGAAGCGCGTCTCTTCCACAGAGTTGCTAGCCGCTTTCAGTTGCTTTGCTAGCTCCTTTACCCTGTCCAAGTACGCCTCCATCCCTTCGCCACCCTGCATTTTCAGTGCCATCATCTTCTCCTCTAAAAGCATGAGGAGTGCAGGATCCTTGCTCGCATACTTCTTGCACAACGCGTCCCACCCCTCTTTTGTAGTAGCCTTGTCACTCACGTACTGATGATGCGGGTTGGAGATGGTGTTGACAAGCAACCTGTAGGCTTGTCTGTTCTTCTTCTTCCACTCCTCATATGCGGATGCTTCAGTTGTAGATGAACTTGCATCTGCTGCACCATTCTGCGACGTCTTCCTCGCCACCACATGCGCTATGGTGATGCCTTTTGCCTGTGGAGGCGGAGCGCGCTCGTCGCCGCTCACCACCTCCCACAAGCCCCTCTCCTCCGAAAGGAGGCGGGTACGGATCTTCCAAAACGTGAAGTTGGCGCGCCCTTCTAGCCTCTCCAAGGGTTGGGCTGCTGTGATCATGCCTGATGCTATCATTTTGAGCTTTGGTGATACTCAATGCTGCTCTTGAGTGGCGGCGCTACCCGTGCTTCTGCTGCTGCTTCTACCATAAATCTGTCTAACAAAAAATGCACTGTAGAGGCCAGCAGACTGAAAACTTGGAAAACTGAGCCCACCACTGGAAAATTCAGCTCAAAACCTTTCAGATCAACCCATAAAAGAGGGTCATTAACAGGAGATTTTAAGAGATATGCCCTTTTGAAAATAGGGTATGTTGTTGCTCCTACTCCAACTCACACCAGCCAACTTGTAAACGACGTTTCTCCTAATCGTACTGATAGAATACAAATACTTTTGCACCAATGGAAAGCTTAGGAAAAAAATCAGTTTTCATGTGTTGCTTGTTAAACTTGACAAAGAAATGAGAGATTTATGGCCATCACAAGGCGACAGTCTTACTCAGAGAGAAGAGTGTAGCCCTGGCCGACCTCGTTTTGAGCATAACTCTCAATCCGCCTGTTGGATCTTCGTGATCTTGAGCTCATTGGAAAGCTTGTCTTGCAAAGTTGAAGATCCTGAGTCGATTGTCAAATTTGGTCAACCTTTGACCCTAACCCGTCACTCTAAAAATGACAGCTTGTGTTGGCTGAAAGTGGCAGAACTTGGCTGTGATACCGAGTGTTGGAACTAGAGAGAGGGAGCCTTGGAGCATCGAGCATGTGGGACTGAGAGGGTATCACTTGTGTTGAAGAATGGTTGTTGAATCACTCAAAATGATGGAGTACATATAGAGCTAGAGCTTGGGCAAGTCAGCCCTCTCACAAGCCACACCACTTAGCCATGGAGGCTAAGGCTCACACACTAGAGTCCATAATCTCACACAAGAGAGGAAATCAGCCCAACAATCAGGC
>SZWC01004967.1:104288-115129 GCA_023375785.1 Penium margaritaceum
CCCCCCCCCCCCTCAACCCCCTTACCCATTCCACCCACAGAACTCTAACTCAATCCATACAACATAGTTAACTGGTTTCAACCTTCTAAGAAGATTCCAAACACACCACTTTCCTATATACACTCTTCTTCTAGTGTATGAAAGTACTTTGATTAACTCTACCTCCTCTCGATATCCATCGAACCCATCCCCTATCTCATCGAAAGACCCTCCCCCAACACCAAAAGTATAAAGGGGGAGTGTATGTGGGAGTTTATGTGGTGCAAGTTCTGAAGAATACACAACTGTATTCACAAACATTTTCCCTACAAAACATCTTAATGTAATACACTTGTGTCTTTTTCTATACACCCCTCTCATACACTACCTAATACATGGGCCTGATACACTTTTACCTTGGGGGGGGGGGAGAGGGTCGCTCGACATCCGTCGAACCCATCCCCCTCCCTCCCAAACATCAGAAGTGTATTGCAGGAGTGTATGTGGTGTATGTGCTACGAAATACAAAAGTTTATTCGCAAATGTTATTTCTACAAAACATCTCTTAGCGTAATACACTTGTGTATTTCCTATACAACCCTCTCATACAATGCCCAATACACTCTCCTGATACACTTTTGCCTTCTTGTTTAAGGGGAGGGGGAGGAAGGTGTTGGATCTAGTGGGTGTGGAGGCACCCTCAAGGATGCCTACCTCTCACTGAAGCACGCTACCAGTGTTTGGGATAGCCAATGGACACCAATGGTGAAGAGTGTGGAGCACAAGGATCACGGATGTCAATGGGCGAAACACGTCGTATTCAGTATATCTGAATCAAAACACATTTTTGTTTGTTAGCATAGTGATATTACATTTGATTATTATAGCCTATGATCTAAGCTTTCTCACTCATCGAAGCACGTCCAAATCGGAGCAGTAGAGCCCCTGCTACGGCCGTCGAAGTAACCCTTGGTGGAGCCGAGCCGCCCACCATGCTCACAAACGGGAGTGACGGGAGGCGCTTTGATGGTGGCCTGTTGAAACGCCCTTCCTGTCATTCCAACGTGGAGAAGGGCTTGCCCTAGTCCAGGATAACATCCACATCCATTCCTTCATGGCCCATGTGCCTTTGGAGCCCATGGGAGACGAACTCGGATCACTAGTGGTGGATTATCCAGCAACCCATGACGGGTACCAGATTCCATCCGCCCAACACCCGATTTATGGGCTAGGCTAACTTTATGAACACTCACACAAATTGAGCGATTAAAAGCTCGATCCTGCATGGAAAAATCCAAGGAATAAAATTCTTAAGTCAGATTAGGTGTCCAACCACTCCCCATTGGTCGAACCAGGGAGTACGATCAACGGCACAGATGGCAAGGGGCACATCATGTCAACAATCTCCCCCTTGCACCACAGCCTTGATGCCCTGTCCTTGGAACCTGCAGCATTTTAAACTTCATAGCGCAGACCAAGCTCCATGCAGCTCATGTTGTGCCTGTCCTTGGGCCGTGCCTTGGTCATGGCGTCGGCGAGCATGCGCTTAGTACCACTATGCACAATAGCCGCATCTCCCTTTGCCACCAAGTCTCGTGCGTAGTGATGCCGGATCTCAATGTGCTTGGTCCTCCTGTGTAGCACCGGGTTCTAGGTCAGGCTGATGGCACTCATGTTGTCAACATTGAGTACCGTCGGCTTCCTTTGGGGCACAACGATCTCCTTTAGCTGCCGTCGCAGCCACACCGCCTCCTTAGCAGCTTCCGCAAGTGCAATGCACACGTACTTTGTCTGCCCCATCTCTAGCATGCGTGCCTTGCAGTCCCTTTTGATGGCGACACTGAGGTAGTACCCGAGCTCGCCCATGTTGGTCATTTTGAACTGACCACCCAGCTGCCGCTTCAGGTTCACCGACTCCTCCATGTCGGATGACACGAGGATAAGGTCATCCACGTAAAGGACCACGATCTGGTGCAACCTCGGCTGCTTCCGCGCGTATACGCTCTGATCCGCTTCGTAGCGCTTGAAGCCAAGCTCGGCCATGTAGGCGTCCATTTTTAGGTATCACATGAGTGGCACTTGCTTCAGTCCATAGAGCGCCTTGTGAAGCCGGCACACCTTCCCCGGCAGCGTGTCCACCCCCTCCTGCATCTCCATGAGGACCTCCTTGTCCAGGTCGTCGTTGAGGAACGCGGTTTTCACGTCCATTTGGTGGACTTCGTAGTCGTGTGCCGCCGCCACCAAGAGGATGGAGCGGATGGAGGCGAAATTTACCACTGGTGCAAAGGTTTATTCGTTGTGTTCACCCTTTTGCTGGGCGTACCCCTTTGCAACCAACCGCACCTTGTAGCGCTCCACCTTCCCCTCCTTGGTGAGCTTCTTCTTGAAGATCCACTTGGAGCCAATGATTTCTGCGCCCTCCGACCTGTCAATCAGCTGCCAAGCGCCATTCTCTTCATGGGAGGAGAGCACAGATTCTATGGCTCCCTCCCACTTAGTCCCATCATTCCGCTACAACGCCTCCTTGACGGTCTCGGACTCCTCTTGCACAAAAAATGCCCGAGTGAACCCAGTCCGGATACCCTCCGCGGCATCGTACCATTTTGCCGGCCTCCTTGCAAGTCCTCTTTTTTGGGGTTGCTGCTTTTGAGGCTGCTACTGCTGCTACTGCCGCTGCTCCTGCTGCTTCTACCCTCTCGCGGTGCCACTTGCACCGCTGGCCTGCTCCCCCTCTCTCGGGGACCGTGGAGATGCGGGCTCACTCCCCGCCTCCTCATTCAGCTCCACTGTTGCCGGCGCTTTGGACTCATTGTTCGACTCGGCTGAATGCAAGTCAGCCGCTACCCCATCCCCCATATAGTTCTCGCCGGTTGGAGCAGCTCGGACGCCACCCTCTTTTGTGTCCTCCGGCGTCTCCCCCTCAAGGAGTGGCGGCCACTCTCCACGCTTGGAGAGACCCGCGTCCTTGTCCATCCAACGACTGTCCTCATCAAACGGGACGTCGTGACTCTTCACAATCTACTATTTTCGTGGGTCAAAGAGCCTGTACGCTTTGCTCTCGCTCTTGTACCCGACGAAGATGCACGCGCGAGTCCGCGGGTCCAGCTTGCCCTGCCCCTCGCGTGCGTGCACAGCAGTATGTGCAACACAACCAAATGTGTGAAGGTGTACCACAGTTGGCTTCCTCCCGTTCCATACTTCTTGGGAGAACTTCCACACCTTGGACTCCACGTCTTTCAGCGGCTTTGTTGACGTCAGGTTCATGATGTATGCTGTTGTCCGTGCCGCCTCGCCCCAATACTGTTACGCGAGGCTGGGATCACTCAACATGGACCGGACCATGTTGAGGATGTTACGGTTCGCCCTCTTGGGGATGCTGTTTTGCTGCGGAGAGTGTGGCATATTTTATGCCACGCGATCCCCTTGCTCTTCATCCATGCCGAGCAGCCCTCGTACCCGCCACCGTTGTCGCTCCGGAACGCCTTCACCTTCAACCCTGTTTTCCGCTCCATTGCCGCCACAAACTCCTCCATAAAAGTCAGGATATCACTCTTCCTCTTGATGATGTAAAGGTAGAGCTTCCGGCTGTGATCGTCGATGAAGGTCACAAAGAAGCGAGCGTCCCTGATGGAGCTCTCGAATGGTCTACACACGTCAGTGCGGACCACGTCCAACTTCGCCGATGCACACGTCCCTTTGCCATTGAACGGTTGCCGTGTTGTCTTGCCAACCACGCACGGCTCGCATACGGAATTCTTGACTGCGTCGAGGCCCTTGACCACAAGGCCTCGCAACACTTCCTTCTTCACCATGTCCCTCACAGTTGAGGGAGCAATGTGACATAGGCGGCAATGCCATAGGTCCAAGTTTCCTTCGTCCTTCGCCACGAGGTTGACGGCGTCAGTCCTCGCCCCATCGGCAAGAACCTTGGTACAAAGAAGATACAGGTCCCCCTCCCTCTTGCCATGTGCAATCACCTCGCCATCCCCCTCCTTCCGGATGATGGCCCCTTTCCTGTTGAAGAATACTTTGAGCCCCTTGTCGGTAAGGCGGCTCACTGATAGCAGATTTACCCCAAAGTTGGGCATGTGGAGTACGTCGTAGATGGTGCACGGAATGACTTTCCTGTTCACCACCGACTCAATGCGAATATTGCATTCACCCGCGGCCAACTCCATTTGCCGTTGGCTACTGTCGTACGCCACTGAGTGGCGCTGTAGGTGACGAATGCCGCCCGCTTGCATTGTGTGTTGCGGCCTGATCTGGAGTCGATCACCGTGACTTCCGCATCTGTCAAGTTGGCAGACTCCCTAGCCATCATGGCTTCGGTGTCCTTCCTGCCCTTCCCGGGCTAGTCCGACTTCTTGTTGAGGCAATCGCATGCCTAGTGGCCCTGTTTAGCACAGTTGTAGCACTCCCCCTTGTTTTCACCTCTCTTGGTGCCCTGCTTGGCACCCTTCCCCCTCCTGCCCCCCCCTCCACCTTGAGGGTGGACGGCATAGGCGGAACTTGAAGTTGTCCCACTCTCTCTCCCACCACGCCGCATCCATTCATTACGGACGTATTCAGCCACCTTCGGGTACTTCAACACATCGGCGGACCAGCCGCCCACGACGGCGATCATGGGACTCCAACTGTCTGACAAGGCCAAGATGAGGGTCATGGCTTGCAGCTGAGTGTCGACCTTCCATCCGGTGGCTACGCACTCGGCAGTGAGGGACTCGATCTACTGCAGGATCTCCATGATGTCGTCGCCTTCATTGGCTCGGAGGGTGACGCGCCTCTTGAAGACGAAGAGCTGGTTAGCAAGGTTGGTGGACTGATACATGGTGCAAAGCTTCTTCCAGGCCTCCGCGGCCTCTGTGCATCCTTGAATCAGTGCGCGCTGTGGCAGAGCTAGCGCTAACACAAATGAAGCAAGCGTCGTCTTGTTGCGCTTCTTATACTTGTCCACTTCCTCCGACGTCGCGATGTTTGGAGGAGCAGTCTTTTTACCGTTGACCAGCTCAAGCAGGCCCTTGTCATTGAAGTAGATCTCAAATTACCACATCCACAAGGGGAAGCTGTTCCATTCAAACTTGGAGACGGCGCTAATGCTCTCTTGCTCCGTCGTTGCCATGGTGCGTGGCGGTAGCGTGAAAGTTGAGGAGCTAGGGTCCTTCTAGGCACGTGGGCCCATAACCATTTTTTGGCTCTAGTGGGTGTGGAGGCACCCTCAAGGATGCCTGGCTCTCACTGAAGCACGCCACCAGTGTTTGGGACAGCCAATGGACACCAATGATGAAGAGTGTGGAGCACAAGGATCACGGATGTGAGTGGTCGGAACACGTCGCATTCAGTCTCAACAAAAACACGTTTTTGCTCGTTAGCATAGTGATGTTACATCAGATTCTTATAGCCTGTGATCTAAGCTTTCCAACGCATCCAAGAACGTCCAAATCGGAGAAGTAGAGCCCTTGCTACGGCCGTCGAAGTAACCCCTGGTGGAGCCGAGCCGCCCACCATGCCCACGAACGGGAGTGACGGGAGGCGCTTTGACAGTGGCCTGTCGAAGCGCCCTTCCTGTCATTCCAACGTAGGGAGGGGCTCGCCCTAGTCCAGAAGACCATCCACATCCATTTCTTCATGGCCCATGTGCCTTTGGAGCCCATGTGAGACGAACTCGGATCACTAGCGGTGGATTATCCCCCAACCCATGGTGGGTACCAGATTCCACCCGCACAACACCCGACTTTGGGGCTCGGCTAACTTTCTGAATACTCACCCAAATTGAGCAATTCAAAGCTCAATCCTGCATGAAAAAATCCAATGAATACAAATTGTAAGTCATATTAGGTGCTGGACCACTCCTCATTGGTCTAATCAGGGAGTACGATCAACGGCACAGATGGCAAGGGGCACATCATGTCAACAGGAGGGTCTCTCAATATCCGTCAAACCCATCTCCCCCCTCCCCCAAACACCGAATGTGTATTGGGGAAGTGTATATAGGAGTGTATGTGGTGCAAGTGTTGAAAAAGACACAAGTGTATTCGGAAGTGTGATCTCTACAAAACATCTCTTAGCGCAATACACTTGTGTATTTTTCTTCACTCCCATCTCATACACTACACAGTGCACAGGCCTGATACACATTTACCTTTTGGGGGAGGAGGATCTCTCCATATACGTCAAACCCATCCCCCCCCCCCCCCCAAACACCGAAAGTGTGTTGGGGGAGTATATGTGGGAGTGTATGTTGTGCACATGCTGAAAAAAACACAAGTGTTTTTGCAACAGAAAAAGCCCAGGATTGTGATTTCTAGTGGGTTTTGATTCCACAGAGCTTCATGTCCAGAAATAGGTATGTCTATTTGTTTCAGTAGTAGCACATTTCAGGCCTAAGTACAAATGTATTTCTTCTTTAACAAATTGTGAATGGAGTTGTGAAACATTGAACCATGGGTTTTTATTCGGTGTTGAAGTTTCAATTTCAATCCTTCCAAGAACTCTCGTGTGTTTAAGCATACAAATACACTCTTACAATTATGAACAGAAATGAAAATGTAGAATGTGCCATAAAGGTACCATGAAACTTCTACAGGCATACATTTGACGTGTACACTGTATGAAGAGCGTGTTTTCTTAGGGGTGATTAACCATGAATGTTGAAGTGAAATAAAATGGCCATAGAACTTAGCTCCACTCTATCCAAGATCTGGAAAGGTTCCATTGAAAATTAGTTCCGTGCAATGTGTTTACCAACTTGAGCGTGCCAACAATGCATCACCCTGTCTTGATCACCTTAAACCGGATTGGCTCATCTTACTCTGCACCGTAATCATGCCAATGGAATCAACTGTACTGAACACTTGCCACATGCAGTCGCATGAGCGGATCATGAGCAAATCTGACATGGCAGCAGACACCAATACTTTGTGATTTTTCCCGTTACTAATACGATGATGGGTGTCATGGTTGGCGTCGATGTTGGCAACGCCACAAGGAATGGCAACCACATTGGACCATGGAAGCATGTGCATTATTAGCCTTGACCAGGTGAGGACCCGCCTATTTCATCGATTCCTCTCACTTGGGGTCTTTTTATTCTCTATAACAAGCTCCAGGGTCTGAAGCGGACGGTACAGGACCTCGGTGACCATGTTGTCCCAAATGAAGTTTTCCGTTTGTCAGTGTGCATGGCAGAACAATAAGGATTTCATGTGCTAGTGATTCCATGGAGACAACTGAGACCGAAAATGCAGCCGTTGAGACAGTTTATGCATGGAGCTCGCTGCTGCTTCGGTGGTACCATCATCCATGTCTAGGAGGGAGCCAATGTCTCATGAGGCTCCATGTGAGTGTCTCACTGATTTAGAGCATCCTTACAACCTTGTAATGAAAGGAGATAGAGACCAATGTATCTTGTAGGCTGAGGAGGGGCCTAGAGGAAAGGCCTTTCCCTTGGAGCAGGTCGTTGCAAGCCCCCTGCACACTTTGGACAACCTGCAATTGGTGTGACAGGGTCAGAGCTGCAAACACCATGGTTCCTCCCCTGAGTTATGCTGGAGAGGGAGCAGATGCATCCTTATCTACATCTTCATCTTGGGAGAAGAAAATTGCACAGGAGACACTACCTGCACATATGGGTCACCCTGAGTGCCTCTTTCCACTGCTGGAGAGTTTGACTTGTGTGCTACGGAGGCAGCTTGGACCTTCACTACAGAGGTATATGATCCTGAGGAGGTGGATGAAATTCTGGCGAGAGATTTTGGAACATCAGCAGTGCAAGCTCAATGAGGGCAGAATTCATGCTGCTGACAGTGACGACTGCGACTAAGGGAGAACTGAATCTCATCAGTGTTTGTGGCTTCACAAACCTGCTTCAAGCTTAGTGGGAGAGATACAGATTTGCTCAAGGGGGACATCCCTATTTCTCTGAAGGTTATGGATGCTGGTGCAAATTCTTAGAAAACAACTGCGCAAACTGTCATTCCTGAGTCACGTGGCCTGAGGCTCCGGTCTAGAAAACAGTGCCAAAACAATGGCAACTGCAGACCATCCAAGGGAATTTCACCCAAGGATCACGATCACCTCAAAGGAAACAACTATGCCTCTGGTGAGACCTATTTACACAGGTGCTTTCGCTTAAGGTCTTAGGGGCTCCCGCTCCCTAAGCCTTCTTCTTCCTCGGTGTGAGAGCCCAACAAGTTAAGTCAGCACTCTCACACGAGCAAGATTGCAACCACCTTAGCAGTTCATATCAAGCTCAGTCTCAAGGGCACAGCTCACACAAGAGACATCAAGTGAAGGAGTAGTTGAGACAATGGCAAGTACAAGGCATGAATAGCTGAGGAGTGCCTTTGGCAGCCGAAGCGCACCTCGGCCGATGTCACTCCTTGATTTAAGTAGGTCATCCCCTCAATTAGGGAAGTCATCCCCTGATCCAAGGCACATCTTGCATCTTCTAATCCGCCCATGGGATCGGCCCGAACCTTGGACAGCTGAAGATGTGACACCTGCTCTTTCCATCGGTACGGTCAGATTGACGATCTGACAGCCATCATCAGAAACCCAGGGGAATAATCCTTGAACAATGACAGTGCATGCCTGGCCTGTTGGACCGGACCCAAGGGACTTGCTCCACATGAGCAGTGCATGCCTGGTCCGTCCACTACTTGCCAATTCTGGAGACTAGTGGCCAAGGGGCATCCAAATAACAACACAAACTCACCTGTTGGAAGCCTGAATGAAACTTGCAGTTGGGCTGCATGCGAGTATTTTTGCGTCGACAACCTTCGCCATTGCTACTGACCGTCTTGAGGATATGGATGGCTACCTTGTTCTCAGGGAGATGGAGTATGCAGCAGAGTGGGCGCGCTTTAGAGTGTCGTGTGTATCAGATCTGATGTTTGTGAAGCGTAGGTGGCCGTTGCTGCAGCTAGTGAGGCGCTGACTGCTGCCAATGCGCAGACGTCGTGTTATAGGGAAAGTATGGCATGAGAAAGATGAGGTACAGGCTGAGGCCATGCAATGTTTGGAAACATCTTGAACAAGCTGAGAACATGAAAACATGACAGTTCCCCTCGGCACAATGGTGGGGTTGCAGCCACAACGCTGATGCGATGTTTTGAGCGTTTGCACAGACGCTTCTGATATGCTAACGTCCCACACAAACATCACCGCAGGATGGAAACCACTTCTGCCTTACTCGCAAGTTGCTTACACGATGACACATTCTGAAGCTTGTTTTTTTCTAATGCATTGCTTTTCATCATGAGAATCGCCACACGTGTGCACATGCTTCCATGGTCCTGCACCGAATGCTGGCCGGAATTCGTTGGTTCAGGTGTGGTGGAGAAGACACACAGGGAAGCGGAGAGGAAAATGCAAGGGAAAGAGGAGGCGGATGGAGGGCCACGAATGTTGCAAGCAGGGGAAGACGAATTCAAACAGGATGGAAAGAGGGAGCGTACGCGTGTGCTGGAGTGAGTGGCAGTGGTCCAAGGGTGGGAGAGAATGCACGGACAGAGGCGATGCCAAGGAGACAAGAACTTGTCTTAACCGTGCACAAAGAGTGATTCCATTGTTGTCAATCGCTGAAAGCATATTTACAGATGGCTTCCTAGAAGCTGCATCCCATGCCTAGGTCTCCCGTGGAGGAGGGGAGTTCCCCGAGACAAGTATCCCCAGCAACACACAAACTTGGTGAAATCATGAAAGCCCCAAACACGGAGGAGAAAAAGGAGAAGAAAATCAAAGGAAGATGAAAATATCCCAAGAAAGTGGAGCTCGGATGTTGGAGGAGAATTTGTGCATGCTTGCTGCGCGAACTGCAGGCACATGGAGCTGAACCAATCGTTCGGCTAGCCGGCCGATGGTTGGGGGGTTGGGAAGGGACGCGCTCATCCGACGACGAAGAAGTCGGGAGTTGTTCCCATGAGGTTGTCCAGCGGGGGGCACATGAAGCTGAACCAAAAGTGTTGGTCTCGCAGGTGGTGCTTCACGTGCGCGTGCTTGATGGTGCGCCCCAGCCACGACTTCATCGGCACGCGCGTGTGCACCCTGCCATGACATCAGCAAGCACAGAGCATGTGCGGATGGTGGTAGAAGAAAAACAGCCGGCATCAGAATTGCTTCTAGCTCAAGGGGTTTGAATCTAGTTGACATGATTGGAAGTTTCAACTACTGGTACCAGGAATAAAAAGCAGCAGAAGCAGCAGAAGCAGTAGCCCCACAGCACACAAGTTCACACTGAGGGCAAAGCAAGTCAAAGCCACACAGCATGACTCTCTCACTCAGCCATCATGCTCCGCAAAGCAGCTGTTCTGACACCATGGTAGACCAGTTGATGCTCTTGCTCACCATCGTTCCAACATCCCACATACGGAGGTTGGAACCACAGCATGCGGCGTCGGCTCCCTTCACAAACTATCCCTGTGGATCACGGCTGCAGAAACTATCCCTGTGGATCACGGCTGCAGAAACTATCCCTGTGGATCATGGCTGCAGAACTATCCCTGTGGATCATGGCTACAGAAACTATCCCTGTGGATCATGGCTGCAAAACTATCCCTGTGGATCATGGCTGCAAAACTATCCCTGTGGATCATGGCTGCAAAGCTATCCCTGTGGATCATGGCTGCAAAACTATCCCTGTGGATCATGGCTGCAAAGCTATCCCTGTGGATCATGGCTGCAAAACTATCCCTGTGGATCATGGCTGCAAAACTATCCCTGTGGATCATGGCTGCAAAACTATCCCTGTGGATCATGGCTGCAGAAACTATCCCTGTGGATCATGGCTGCAAAACTATCGCTGTGGATCATGGCTGCAGAAACTATGATGTCTACCTCCTGCAGAATGACGATGTCGCTGGAAC
>SZWC01004967.1:121344-155144 GCA_023375785.1 Penium margaritaceum
ATACCCCTAGGGGCAGAAGAGAGAGGGGCTTTTGATGGTCAAAAGTTAAAAAGCAGGGTATCTAATTTTTAAAAAACGGGAAACGGGGCTCCAAAGAAAACAATGTCGCCCCCTAGGGTGCATTGTGAGACCAACCCCGATAAATGGGGTGGATAGCGACTTTGCCGGTGACTCCACCCCTCATCCACCGGTCATCTGTAGAAAAACACACTTCTAAAACACTGTTGCGAAATGAAGAAAACACATCAGTCTTAAAAACGAAGTACAAACTCCTTCCGACCTCCGAATATTCGACTAAAAATATCCATCCTAAAAAGAAAAATTCAAAAATCTCCATTACCTAAAAAATCAGTAGAAACATTACACGTAAGAACTGCCTAAATGGAAACACTAACAAAAAATATTTCTAAAGATAACATAAGCAGTATTACCTACAAATCTATACATAATTTTTTTGGTCAGTTTACCTCTTCTCATAACAAGATATGAAAACAAAAATCATGAGAATTGAAACCCCAATCATGACTCATCTGTACCACCAGTAGCTCACGGATGTAAGAAAACATTAATATCCTACCATGAGTGGGGAAAATATTAATTCTATTTTATGATAACGATTATAATAATATTTTTTTGTTTTCATTCATCAAAAGGTGAAAAACCATGAAATAAAAGGAATTTTTACACAATATCATTTCCTTAAAATAATATTGAGCGAAAAAGATCAATGAAGATGTAAATTTTGTTATCTTCATCATGATCGAATAACTTCAATCATAATTATATTTCTTACCTTAATTGATTTTGTCATCTAAAATTTACAAAAAATGTAAATATAAAATAATTAGATCAAAAATATTTTCCAATTAGCACAAAAACATAACATTTTTGAAATAACATACTCAACCTTTCCTCATAAAATGAAACCATTCCTTACTCAAAATGCAAGCATTAGTGGTGCAAATTATTTATCCTTTAGAGAAAAATTGATTAAAATTTTGATTCATCGATTCAAGTATTTTCTCAATCACTTCAATTTTTTAAGAGAGAAATGTTGATAAAAGGTATACATTCTGACGCAACCTTTAAATTGTGGTGTCTTTTATGAGAGGTTTTTTATCAAGGTAATCATTATGTGATGCTTGTGATGGGGAAAAATGGGTTATAAAATTAAATCGAGTTTGAGGGGGTTGAAACTTGTGCATCATAATTCACGTGGAAATACATGTGTTGCGTGAAGGGTTGAAAACATAATTTTTCTTCCATCAAGGAAAGATAAAATTCTAGTCTATTTTGAAATGTGGGTCCAAATTTCAGTTTATCTCAATCAGGAGGATTTTCACTTTTTATATTTCATAAGAGGAGTTCCCAAGTAAGGATTAGATTTTTAAGAAGATAAATCACTTGTGAAATATGTTTTCATACTCCTCTTTATTCGAAAAATAATGATTAATCACTTAAAAATACAAAATCATCCAATGAGAAGGGTAGAATGAATCAATTTTTTATGATTTATTTGAATTGTAGTCGTTGCCACATGGATGGAGCGGTGATCCCTCGCTTGTGGGCGTTTAAACGCGATGTCTTGAGTGACGTTGACCAGCAAGCACCGCGGTTTGAGCCTAGTAGGTCAAGAATTCCGTCCAATCTGTTACATTGGTATCAAAGTACCGGGTTCTAAGTTTGATATGCGTATGCTAAGGGCTGATCACACTTATGCGGGGGGGGGGGGGGGGGGGGGGTATCGCACGGCCGACGCCATGTGGATTCAGCTTAGGTCCTTCCTTACGGAAGGTTGGAGGGATAGCGTGAAAGCCGGAGACCCTCATGCGCCGGGGTTTTGGCCTACTTGGGAAATTATTTTCTCGTATCGGTTAGAAAATTGTGCATGCATAGTAGTTAAGTAAGTCATTTTTACATGGTTTGTTCTAAACCTACTTTTCATGAAGAAAACTCATGATTTGGAGTTTTTGTTTATAGTTTTTTAAATTTTTATAATTATTCAATCAATGGATATTAATTTTATATTAAATCAAAATCGTGAAATTCAATGTCATATTCATGACTAAGAGTATGGGTACTTGTTGTCCTTCATGTTTTTGTACTTTGAGGAGGAATGTTTTGTATAACTTGATCGGAAATGTTTTTTAATTAAATTTTCAATGATTATTAAATTTATGGGGGAGTAATTGAAACATTGAAAACTTGAGAAGAAACGTTTTTGCTCAATCCATCAAACAATCTTAGTTCCTGTCTTTGTTAAACATTAAACAGGTTTATTGTACCAGCTGGGGAATGGTTTTGGCATTGATATTCTTTTCGCCCAACGAGTCCCTTGTCGCTAAAATGTGTACGAAGACCGATCGACGACGGTGAGCGCAGCGAGCACATTCGTTTCTGACACTGGCGAAGTGGATGCGAGTCACGTGGCCGGCAAAAGAAAGGACAGAAACAGCTTCATACATCGAATGTCGCCGGCGAGGGACCAAGCGGGAGCGAAGGCCAGCCAGTATGGGGCTCGATGGGACCACCGACGGGGGACGGAGGTGTTGGGGTTGGGGGGAGGGGCTGGGCGGGGGGGGGGGGGGGGGGTCTGTGCCTCTTGCAAGCTCATCGGTGATGCCGAGGTATACTCGCCTCGGAAACCGTTTAACTGCGCCACCTTATAGGCATGCGGAAGCTCATCGAGTTCGCGGAAGGAGACTTCGCTGTCCAATGATAGGCATCAGGCGCCGTTTACGAAGAAGGCATTGTATGTATTGAACTCGCACGCTGGCTTTTTTTGTGGCAGTCCTACCTAAGGGCCCTGGTCTATCAAACGGATCGACTGCGAGGCACTTTTCGCTCATTCGTCAAGCATGGGGCCTTCACACTCTATCTTGCGGACAATGGAGCCCGGCCGGCCAGTCTCAGCAACCAGGGGGGCCTTTGGATGTTCTATTCATGTCAAAAGAGCGCCATGTTACAAAAGGAATGCATGCAAAGTCCGAAAGCACCACACCTCTCACTCGTTCAGTACGTTCACACCAGGTTTCATGACGGCACGTGCCCAAAAGCAATTTTTTTTATAGATATCTTGTTCCCAATTATTTTTAAAGATCATATGGAAGTTTATGTTTAAGTTTCCATTCTATGTAAACTTCCCATTATTACTAGGCAACCTTTCACCGTGGACCTCAGCTCTTCCAACGAGCATTGTCAAGCAATAAATTTGTAAGCGGGCAGTCATTGACCGGTATCGAAACCTGCCATCTCGAATCGCGAAACCTAGCCGCCAGGCCCTTGCGTCAGTTGCCGCCCATATGCGGGCCCCAGCGCTCATGCCTCGGGAAAGCAAATATTGTGTCAATTTATCCTTTTTTTGGTTCCCGTGCTTGTAACCAGTTGGGAAGGGAGGGTCACCAAGACACCAATTTAAGCCTGTGGATTGAACCCCCCCCCCCCCCTCCAAGTCATAGCTTTGCTACCACCATGCGCGGAAGCTTTGGGATAGAATTAGTTTTGGTGAGCCTTGCCCCATTTCTCTACTACAGAAATGGGAGGTCCAGTGGGTTACCTTTGTTTGCTTCCGTTTGGAGTGGGTGGTGTTACAAGTGTGGATGATGCTAGTGCAGAGGTCGAGGGCCCATTGGGGTATTCTTGGGAATAGGAGGCGGAGTTTTACGGTTCGGTTGCATTTAGGTGACGCCCATCCTTCTTGCCATATCTCATGGAAGAGGTGTGCTCGGATGAGTTCCCCGAAAGAGAAGGAGTCATGTTCAAGAGGGCCCAATAGGAGGTCGATATTGTCTGAAGTTTGATGAGGGAAGAAATGCGCATACATTGTGTTAAGTCTGCTAGTTAGAGGGCGTACGTGCAGACATGTGATGAAGCAATGTTCTATGGTTTCTTCCTCAGGGAAACGAGGGCATTTTGGGGATGCCGGTGGTGGGAGGAGTTTGTATCGTTCATTGACTTGCATGCTACGGTAGAGGACACGGAGCATGAGGTCTTGTGCTCCTAGGTTGATGGTCAAAATGTGGAGTTTGTGGAGTAAATTTGGGTACTTGGGTCGATACGGAGCAGGTTTCCGGTTTTTGGGTTGAGGGTGTTTGTTTTGTAGCCAGTTGTGGGGTCCCAGGAAGAGAAGAGAGGGTGAGGTGTTTAGTGTATGGGAGGATTTTGTCTACGGTTTGAGGGTTTAGCATAACCTGATGCCATGTTTGAGGGAGGTGGGCAATGATGTTGTCTAGGATTCCGAGTTGTGAGCATGTGTGTGGTGGGTGCAGGGCGTAGCGAAGGTCAGGAGAGTAGAGAAGGAACCGCTCGTTTTGCTGTTTTTTGAAGGGGGTACCGTTTGTTACCAAAGTGTGAACTCGCGCGCTGGTTACCTGCCCTCAAGGAGTCTAACGATCCTGGAGATGGCTGAAGATGATCGCATTAGATTGAGGAGGGGGTCCTCCCCAAGCAACAAAGCAAGCCCATTGATTAGACTTAGCATTGTTTGAAAGGGCAATAATGTAAATGGATAAAAAAACAATGATTGCATGATCTCGATGCACTGATCAATTAATCACTTTACTCTTGATTCATTTGATAGGTAAACTCATTAAAAATGAGCTCACACCAAACCACAAGACAAGAGAACTCATACTCAAAACATCATGATGGATTTTCGCTTGATTGCACTTTTCTTGCCTTTCTGAAAGTTTTTGTAGTCCATAATTTCTCTTCAAGGTCTTATTTGGAGGTAAACAAGAGTTCACAATTTGGGAATAGTGATGCATTTTGTTCGGTGGGGCATAATTGAGTGAATCGAGTAGAAAAACACGAAATGTTGATGGAAATCGGTTTAAGATTCCAAAGAATAAGGTAGTTAGTCAGGTCTTGTTGCCTTGTGGAGAAGATTAATCAATACCAAACAACTTCATCCCCCAAAGAAGGAAGAGCACACGTCCCATTCATTTGAATTCATGATGGTCGTAGGATGAACCACTAGAATGGAGCTGATAAGAATTGGGTTTCAAGGTGGTTTTCATGCAAAAATTAGGAGGGAGGTGGATGGATAATCTGAATGGAAAGTGAAGGAAGGGATTTGTGGAGAAATTTCTTGTCTCTAAGATTTTTAAGATGGCCCAGGCAGCTGTTGTAACATGAGCCATTCTTTTGTATGTGTACAATTGACTGTGACCACGTGGTCGTGTCCATGCTTGTACAGATAACTGGAACAAACAAAGCAGGCGCCACAACGCCGTACTGTGGTCGACCACCCATCTGCAGCGGTTGGACAGCTCTTACAATGTATTGAAGACATGCAAGGGCCTTTTCTTATTCTTCTACAATTTCTAGGATTCCCATGGGTCCAAAATCTAGGAAAGCTAAACTATGGCGTATGTGCCGTCGTTGTGTTTAGCTCAAGATCATGTATCTGTGTGGTAAAAAAGTGTCTCATTTGGATTTGTGTGCACGAGATATGGTCGAAAGAATGGTTTTGGGTTGGCTTTGAAGCAAACTGGCCTGTTGCGACTCGTACCCTGACTAGCGCCCGTAGGAGCTAACAATGTGTGTGCTAATCATGCTGCGCGCTTGTAAGTTACTATTTCTCTATGCAACATGGTTGCTTTCAAGACAATGCCTGTCTCCATAGTGAGATCCTTGTTTTTGTCTACGCTTGCCATGCTTGACAACGTGAGCATAGACTAGGACAGGGTTGCTACACTAGCAGTAGTAGTGGTACGAAGCTTTCACGTACTTTCTCATGGCATGAGAACAACAAGACAACTACTGCAGAGCTACGTAGGAGATACGTGAAAACAACATCATTGGTAGAATGCAAAATTGCAGTTGACAGTCTGAAGGGACCCAGTACGCTTTGTATTTGACAAGCAAGATCAGCCAACAATGGCAGCTATGGCAACAACCATAGGAATAGAAGGAACAATAGAGGGTTGTCTAATCCTCTCCAGCAGCTGTTGTATTCAGAGATGTCGGAGGTCCGTGAGTCTTCCCAAAAACCTTCAATCATGTTGCATCTACCATTGTCTATGTTGGGATTCTTCACGCTCACAACAAAGGCTGAGTAGGCCTTGCTGACGTGACAGGACCCTGATGTGCTTAGCTAGACATGTACAAGCTGTAAAAAAAAAAAGAAAGTGCGGAAGCTTGTTTTTTTTTTGTGAGATTTTGATTGTATTATGAAAATACAAAAGTACATGTAGAGTAGCACTATGTACTAGTCTCACAGCAGCATATGTACAGCACAAAGCTCTGACTGTGTTCCTGGCCCAAGCTGGGCGCAACGTCTTGCCAGGCGTCGAGCCCTGGACAAGAGTGTTGGCGTGTCTTGCAGGTAGACAGGCCTTCAGGAAGTCAGGGTCCTTCCTAGCCAAGCTGGCAGTGTTGCCAGGCTCACTGGGTCGACAGAGGAGAACTCTAGCAGGATCTGGAACTGGGTGCAAAGTCAGAAGGCTGACTTTGCTAACGGTAGCTGACACTCAGATGCTCTAGGATGCTGAGATTAAAATGTGATGGCTAATAGCCCCTCCTTTTATACTACTGCGCCTTGGGGGAGTCTGCTCCCTTCTGCTCCCTTGTAGGTAGTAGTCTCAACGGTACCCCCCTGCTGATGCAGTAAAGCGTCGTCCAGCATTGGACGACGCGTTGATGATGCAGTAATTCATTGACGAGGTCGTGTACTGGCTCAGAAGACCTCGGTGCTGCCTGTACTATGTCATGCGCACACCTCGTAGGGTTGCATACTCCAACCTGCCTCATCTGAGGCAGTTGTTGAGTTGTCCAACGTAGGTGAGAAAACCGAGGTGGTCATTCCTCTCTTGGACTTTCCAACGGAGTTATATACACTCCCCAGTCATGACCACAACACTTGCGAGATTATTCCAGTAATCAACTGGCCTGTACAGTGGAAAATTCACAAGAGGAATTTTCCCGACAAGTCACAGAAAAATCTGCAACTTCTTGTAAGAACCTCCGATTCAAGAATTGACTGCGACAGTCTGTAGCATAAATCCAGCGCAGTTATCGCTTCATTCCAACACTCCCCCTCGATAAGTGTGCTGGTGATGACGGGCTCCTTGTCGATTTCACTCAGAGGTGAAGAATTCAATGATTTCTTCGGTAGCCATCAGAGCTGGTTCGATGAGAGGGATGTCCGCGTCTTCGTCAAAAGCTCGAGTCTCAGAGATGAAGTTCGGGTAGTTTATCGGGCGGAAGAATATCTGTCCGACTTCGATCTCAGCTTCCGGGTGCTCGTAGAATGTAGTTTGGGTCTCCTTGGGCTCTTCTCCGGGCTCCAACTGTGATCCCGAAAAATTGGGGAGGCCTGGAACAACTCCGGGTACCACACTTGTCACTTTCTCATGGAGATTGTCAACTTCTGACACCTCCTTGATGTTGACTTTTGCTTGTGAAAGTTCCACTTGTGACAGGAGAGAAAAACTGGTCATCCTGTCTTGGAAAGGTCTCATGTGAGGAATCCTGTCTTGGAAAGGTCGCAGGTGAGGAATCCTCTCTTGGAAAGGTCGCAGTCGAGCTGGCAGGATGGGACAGATTGCCAAAAAACAATTTCTGATCCTGTCCTGACTTGGAGGTGGAGCAGAAAAAGGCAGTTCCGCACTCGAGTTGTTCATCCTGTCGTTTTTGGGTGCACAGTTGCGAGTTGAGGCCGATTTTGCCGTTGGTCGCTCTCCCTTAGTCGTTTGGTGACGATCGTCCGCCCCTGTCTGCTCCTCAGAGGGCGAGTTGTTACTTGGGAGTGCAGTTTCCGGAGAGAGAACGCTGCTCCACTTAACCCCCTCGTCGTCTCGCAGGTGTTCCTCGCCGTACTTAGTCACAAAATCACGTTTTCGGCTTGTAGTTCCGTCGACAGCTGCCCCTCGTCCTGTTCTTCCGCCGGTTGGTCGTGTAGTGGTGGAGGTGGTTACGGCGGCCGGCCTTAGACTCGCGAGAGGCGTGCTGCTCGTCGCCGACAGTGTTCCGAGTGGAGCTACCCGACTGTGCTTTCTGCCACTTCGCTCTCGCTCCCTCGCGCGTCCTGCTCCACGGCTTCGAACCTGACCGTCTCCACCGGTCGGGGCGACAGTGAGCTGGCAGTTGGTGGCTGCGCTCACAGCTTTTGGTGGCCAAGAACTCAACATTGCGAGGTGAGCTGCTGCCGTCCCCGCACCCCCTCCGCCGTTTTGCTTTGCTACGCAAGCCTCTGTCGTGCTGTTTGTCTTTTTCGCTTTTTCTATTTTCTTTTTTGTTTTCGCCGCGCTTCTGGAGGCCATGACCTCGCGGCTTCCGGATCGGAACGCCGCGGGGTCGTCTCTCCCCACTTCGCTCGCTCGCTTCAGCGAGATGCAGCTCGAGGGAGGGAGCGAGCGTGGGTCGCGAGCAAAAGCTCGCGTTCCGACGCCGCCGCTAGGCGTCAGCATCGCGTTTTCGTCGCGCGATGCAGCCGCGGCGACTTGCTGATGTCGTCGCCTCGAGCGACGTCCAGCCACGGCAGCAGAGTCTTCAGCAGAATTTTGAAAAATCTGCTGCGATGAAACTTGCTGCGACAAAGTTTTCACCGGAAATTTCCCAGCTGCTGCTTCTTGTTGTTGCTGCCGATTTTGAAGCTGTTGATGGTGAATCTCTGCTGCATTCAGCTGCTCCTTAGTAGGCGAAGAGCCATGAGCTTCTAGTTTCAATGGCGTCGAAGTCGATGAAATCGACGCATCGAAAACGTCGTGAATCGCCAATGGTTTTGGGAATGCAGGAGATGGCGTACAGTTGACTTGAGGAGCTGGAGTTTTGGTGAAGACAGGCTCCTTTTCCTCTCTCCCCCTGTCAACTGCACGTGGTACTCTGCATGCTCCATACACCATGAAGCACCTGAGCAGGTCACCACTGGGTTGCACCGCCATGGTGAGGGTGCGAATCTTTGACTTCCGCGTGCCGGAGAGCTCGGTGTCGTTCCGTCGGTACTGCGAGAGTGCGTTTGAGGTGAGTCCGCACTGAATAGCGCACCGATTGAAAATGTCTTTTGGAACTGTCTTGGTTAGGAAGTCCGCTGCTTGCTCCGAAAAGGTCCTAGATTCTTGGGTTGCCTTGTCAGAGTGTGCTGACTAGGAAAAAGGTACCTCTCCTTACGTTTTAGGTGAGGTGAGATCCTTGTGTGCTAACAATGGACACATGGCGATTCTCCATGGGATTGTGGGTTATGTGACCACTAGGAGTGTGCCATGAGAGCATTTTCTAGCTCTCTAGGTCGTGTGTGAGTGGTCAGCCTGATTGCTAGGCTGATTTCCTCTCTTGTGTGAGATTATGGACTCTAGTGTGTGAGCCTTAGCCTCCATGGCTAAGTGGTGTGGCTTGTGAAAGCGCTGACTTGACCAAGCTCTAGCTCTATATATACTCCATCATTTTGAGTGTATCAACAACCATTCTTCAACACAAGTGATGCCCTTTCAGTCCCACATGTTTGCTGCTCCGAGGCTCCCTCTCTCCTCCGGTTCCAACAGGTCCAGCATCAGATATTGGCGTGTCTGGGCATGCACCTGTCATTGACACAAAAAGTTGGGTTCGGTACACCGGCAAAAAATCAGCTGTCAGATGCGGTTGGTGATATGGAACAGATGCTTGTGGACGAGCAGACTAAGGAGGTATGCGTCCTTCAAGAGCGACTGAGCCAGCTTTGTCTTCACGGATTTCGTGGCATTATGGTGTGCTAGCACACTTTGTGGTAGACAACAATGTTCTCATTCAGAGGTATTACCCTTGACGGACATCTCTCCTGCTCTCATGTACCCCATTTAGTGCTTGAGGTCTTCCTCCTCATGGAGCAGCAATTGACCTTGAGAAACCCTCTCCATCCTACTGCACAAGTGAGTCCACTGTTGACTCCCAAGAGGCGCTGTTATAGGTAAAAGCCGATGTAGAGGGGTTCTTGTCGCATTACATAGGCGAGTATGACACCGCCAACCATGGCAGGTCCTGGCCGTAGTGCAAGCAATACCAACCTTCTGTACGCAATTCAAGTAGAGCAATTCATCGACTTTTGTCCCTTCTTGGGCAAGACAGAGACCAGGACAAGGACAAATCCTCGTCGAAGCTTGGAGCTTTCATTGAATCAGTTTACTTTAAGAGCCACAAAAGGAGGTCCTCTTCCCTTGCCAATTTTTCTACTTTGTGGCAGGGATTGTCGGCTTGTGCCAACTGATAACATGCTACAAAACTCTACACCTGCCTGGGGACTACTGGCGGCTCCCACCAATGGGTTCTCGCCAGCATCATGCTTGGGATTTACATGGACTACTGTGTTCTCAGACTTTAACCGCATTCTCCTAGAGAATCTCTGAGCATTTCTCAATTTGATTCCTTGGACACAATGCTACTTCCTCAAGAAGACAGCAGGAAATGAGAACACACAAGCGTTCTATTTGAGCCTATTCGTTACTTTGACCACGATGACACTGACAACCATCTCCTCATCTGGCTCCATTTCTCCCTCTCACTCTCTTTGTCCCTCTCCTCAGGTGACAAAGACACAGGGTAAATGAATGAGTGGATGTAGTAATGGGTAGAAGTAGATGCCACCGATAGGTGATTGTAGTAGATGGTCTGTTTACTTCTACAACTATGATTGTATCTATCGCTAACTGGAATGTGAGTAATCCTTTGACCTGGATAGGATCATACGCGGCCTACAGCTGGCGTACACGCAGCCAACCCCTTTGTGTCGGAATCAAGCCCTTAGACTCTTGGCTTGAGCAATGTCGCTCCCTTGATTGTAGACATGCTCTCAATCATCATGTTAGTTAGCTCCATATTTTTCTTTCACCCATGTTATTTTCACCCTTTATTCCATATCCCTTCTTAGAAGCACAACAATTCTGTTTCCTGTACTCAGGCTTGCCACAATTGTGGCACCTAGTCTCATGATTTAAACTCTTCCCACGGCCACCACTATTTTTTCATCCACCACCACCGCTTCTGTTTCCACTCCAACTAGAGGAAGAGTTCTTACTATAGTGGTGATTGTAAGAAGTGGTACAGGCCAAGATTTTGGCATCATTGCCATTAGAACACATAGCTCTATTGTAGACACACTTAAACACTGCCCGATACATCATCTTATTCTCCTTCCATCCATCTAAGATTGTGACTAGAAAATCTTTCACGTGTTATGAGGAGGATGATGGCCTACACGTTGTCAACCTCTGAGCTTAAACAAGTCACTTTTTACAACATTCCTTCACACTACTCCAGGAAGTTCAAAATCAACTCTCTCTCTCTCTCTCTCTCTCTCTCTCTCTCTCTCTCTCACTCAATCTCAATCCAAACAGCTTTTGAGGAATCAAGAGGCGACATGTAAGAGCCATTGATTGGTGCACACGTACAAGGTTTGCATATGCTTGTGAAGCAAGCGTGATGTCTTGGAGATGTACGTGCTATAATTCGTGTACTGAAATCACTAGAAATGGCAAGGGCATTTTATTTTTGATTTTCAAACTCACATATTCAGTGTCCCTTGATTTTTGTTCAAATTTTTCTCTAAGGAACATTCTTAAGTAGCCACACACATACATGACAATCTCAAAGTACAAATTCCACAACGGAAATCCTTTCCTCATCCAGCCAGCCTACTCTTTGTCTCGACACAACTTCCTTGAAGAAACCGTGAAAACCCTACTGCCTCTTGTGTGCTCAAGGTAAGATGCATCGGTACACCTACCTAGGCTCCTCTTTTTTGGCCCGTTGGAGCTGGCACACTCGGACCTTCTTGGCCCCTTCCCAGTTGAGTACATGTTAGTCCGGGGTCAATATGTCCTCACCCGGACTGAAGATTGCACCTGGATGTGGTGGTCTACATCCTCCGCACAAGAGCAACACCGTCCTGACAATTAACCTGTGACTGGTCATGGCTTAGCACTAGGCGCGCAATGCACTCCACACGTTCCATTCAGATTATGGCGGGGATTTCCTTGTTGATATGGATGCATTCTTTGTTGAGCACAATGTGTTTCGCCGGCTCTTTATCCTTATTTATCTCCTAGAGAACAGCGTGTCCGAGCAGTGAAACCGTACCATGGAGGATGCGCTTTGCATCATGCAGTCTGAGTGCGGTCTCTCAGAGTCATTTGCCTTTGAGGACTTCTCTTGCATGATGTGGGTGTGAGACCGTCTTCCAACGGTCACTTGGTAGACGATGTCACACACTACAAGCTCTGGTTTTGCCATCATGCCGACCTTTATCTGGCTCATGTCTGGAGCTCTTTGGCTTGCGTCAGGTATACCAAGAACCTGCAATGATCCAAGGTCTCACCATGAGACTGCATATGAGCCTTTCAGCGCATTGCCCTACAGTTGAAGGCCTTGTTGTTGCATGATCCTGTTTGTGTGTCCGAGTTCCAGGACGCCATGTTGTTTGAGGCTCTTAACTTCTGGGACCCCTCCCACATTCTCTCATTGGCCATCGACTATGATTTTAGTTGTGCGGATTCTTGACACATGGGGGAGTGTAGGCCAGTGGCTGGATGCGTTTGGCATCCTCACTAGTCACTCAATTGTCGACCGATCACGATTCTGCAATTGGTGTAGTGGGGCTAATCATTGCTTCTCTCCCTGTGACCATACCTGTATCTTGCTCCATAGCATTCCCTGTGACTTCTCCAACACCTATGCCAGGCTCTGCACCTACAGCTTATCCTGCTCCTGTGCTTGCACCTGAGCCAGATTCTGCACCTGCAGCTTTTCCTATAACTTTTGCTTGTCGCCTTACCTGCACCTGTACATGTACCTTAGGTACTCTCGCTTACTCCTGGGTCCACGCCTGTCCAAGCCTACGGCCACTGCATCTACGCCCATGCCGTTCATTTCCCAGGCCTAGGTGAGCAAATCGTTCACCTACAAGCACGCTTGGTCTTATGAGATGATTGTCCTGAAGGGCCTAGCGATCATCTGTCTTGGTGTCGAGACGCCTAGCCCTCAGCATTACATGCAATGATCCTGGCACGGAGGCATAAGGTCTTGGTTTCCACGTAGAATACAAAGAGGTACACCTAGCTTGCCTCGTTGGCTACAATCTACTCTCACGCAGATTATCTACCGCGTGCAATACTGTAGGGGACCTTTTCGTGGTCCAGCCAATGCCAGGCATGTGTGTCCTGGCCACTTGGAGCTTTCTCATGATGGCGCCTAATCCTGGCAAGTTGAAGGAGGCACTCTCAGTAGAGGATGGTGCGTTGTGGCATGCAGCATGTGAGGATGAGCTCCGCAACATCCAAGAGGATAGTGTCTATGAGAGTGTCGAGATTTTGCCAGGACAAAAAGCCATACAACTCAAGTTGGTGAAGCAAGATGGCCAATTGGATGGTTACAAAGCCCGCTTGATTTCCAAAGAATCTTCACAGGTTAGATATGTTGAGTACACGGAAAATTCTGCACCCATTGGCCGCATGGACACACGACGTACTTTCTTTGGTGTTGTAAGTCAACACAACTAGGAGCTGCATCACATGGATGTAAATAATACATTCATCTGTGGTACTTCAGAGAAGGAAATCTACATGGTGTAGCCACCAAGCTTTGAGATCGGTGACAATGTCTAACGATTGCACAGAGCATTGTATGGCCTCAAGCAATCCCCGTGGTGCTAGAACCAAGAGATCACCACATACATACTCGAAGCGATTACATGTAGAGTGACATTGACCAATCCATATTCCTCAGATGGAGAATTTAGGACTTCACTGACATCGTGCTTTATGTTAATGAACTCATGATCACATCTTCTTTGTTGGAGGCCGTGAAGGAGGCCAAGGCATTCCTCCAGGTAACCTATAAGATGAAGGATCTTGGTTGTCAAGCTAAGTTACTTTGGGTGGAGATCGTGCATGACCACCTGTGGAAGAGTCCCTTGACCCACAAGGATCACTGTGCTAACATTGTAAGGGAGCACTTTGCCGTCCTCTTGGGTGGAGTTTTGAAAGCCTCCATCCTGATGACAACAGAAGAGAAGGATGTAATGAAGGTGGATGATTGAGCAACGTCACGGGAGATTGTAGACGTGATCATATCCTTGGATCTCATTCACTCTCTCATGTACTCGGCCATGAGGACTTGTCTTGACATTGCCTTTGACTTTAACCTCCTTGTGCAGTTCTTGTAGTGTCAGGGGAAAAAGCCCTACATGCGGCTGTGTAAGTGGTGCAATACTTGGTTTTCACTCCATATTCCAGCTAATCTTTTGTCGACATTATTTGGTGATGGTTGACGGCTTGCAAATAGCGATTGGGCCTAGAGTCATGAAGATTGATTTGTTCATGCTCCGTGTTCCGGCTTAGTTCCACTCCAGTGTCAAAGTGTAGTGGAAAGCAAAGACACATTGCATAAAGCTCATCACAGGCCGGGTACATCGTACTAGGGGTTGAGGCTAAGGTTATGTGACTGCAGTACTTCTTTGATGAGTTGCGCCGGTCAATGGCGTCCATCCTCATGCACGATTTGTCATCATGATGAAAAAAAACTCCGTGATGTCAGTGACACGGAGCTGTCATAACACGTTGCAGAAAAATCCATGTACGTCTCTACTAGATGGAGGAGGACAGGGTCCAGCCACTCCAAGATAAAGTAGGGAGCACCGAGTCCCAAAAACCGACGGCGGATTTCCATGACTGTATGTCAGAAATGTGCTATCGGTGCCTCTGGCTTAGGATGCACCTGAGGAAGTCTGTCACAAAGTGTGATAACCAGAGTCATTCCCCATTCTTTGTGGCAGGTAGCAAGGCACTGGCACGTCTCATGAGGGTGAGAGGCACAGCTGCGTGGATTGGTTGGTTTTTCTCCTTTACCTTCAAAGAGGAGAAAACGTATGACATATTCCTGCTCTTCGAGAAGTGTCCAGACAAGTGCGCTGAAGGTGCGTAGGAGAATGCGCTCCTTGGTGACGTCTGTTGGCAGGAAGAGATAGAGCTCTTCTAAGCCGTGTTCCACCACCCATGCGAGGAAAATGTCCTTCCATGCGAGAAGTTCACGTGTTCCTAGTGGCAGCGGCGGGAGGTCCTTTTGTGACATGACCCTAGTTAGGTCATCCCACGTCACGGTGCTGGACGTGCCGGCGGGTTGGTTCGTGCCGGAAGGGGAGTTGCCTCCCGGCACAGATGCGTGTGTGGCACTCATGCTGAGCCAAATGGGTACCCAACCTGTTTCTCTTATTGTGCAAGTGCACAATAAGAGAAACAGGTGGTCCTCACACCCCCCCCAGTTGACTTCTTCCTCCTTGTACCAAGTATGGGATAGGCGGAGTGGCAAGGCCTACTCTCTAGGGCTTATCCTTCTCTGTTATAAATCCTTGCACACAGCTGCTACCTTCTACTACGTGCGCCTAGGTTGCCCTGGTGCTCTCCCCGTCCATGGACGGGTTCCGTGACGGGATGCCTTGGTGGACCACGTCCCTTAGCGGCTAGTGCACGTTGCTCCGTGACTGCACTCAGACCCTACGTTGTCTTTGCAGTCCTGCACACTCTAGCACGGTGGCAACGGCCTCATGCAACCAAGAGGAGAGCTGTTGCAAGCTTTCAGCATCGTTTTCCACTGCCTAAACTTGCCGTTTTTGCCTGCTGGTGATCTCGACGTCCAGCAATCAAGGCTCTGATACCATAAGGGAAATGCTGTGAGTCGAATGCAACTAGTCTCACTGAATTTGGTTAATGAATGGGCAAGATAACTACAGTTTGCCATGGCGGCCATGGATTTGAGCTTCACCTCGCACCCAAGTAGGTAGGATTTCCTAGGGGTGAGTCTTGCTATTCAACCTCACCCGGCGGCCAGTGAGTGAAGCTCGCCAGCGCTCTCCAAAGTTCGAGGGAAAAAACCCCTTGATACCCTAAACGCACACGTAGCGGAATTTCCAGTTTCTGATAAAGCAAGGCCTTTGCTGCAAGGAGGGAAGCAAGCACGTGGGTGACAGCGGGGAGCAAGTGTCGCAGGTCGGCTGGTGATGCATGCGCTCTCTGCGCGTCACCTCCGCGCCAGCATGCCCTGCACACTCATGGCCACAAGGAGAGGGAATATGTGTGAAGTAGTAGGCATCTCGTGGCAGCAGGAGTTGTAAGTAGAAAAGTAGATAGGAGCGGTAGGAGTCACAATGTCCGGGGAGAAGATTGTTTAAACTGAGTGGCAAACCAGTTTCGGCTCGTGGGGAGCCTTCATCAGTGCCTGTCTAAACATAACAAACTCATGGACATAAGTAGTGACAAGAACTACAGCAAAGAGTCATGGGGAGCAGCGCGCAGCGGGCAGCGATAGGCGTCTCGGTGAGCGCCTTCGGAGGTTCCGAGGTGATCTCAGGCCGATGGGTAGCTCGGGGGGTCGAGCAGGACCCTGTGGCATTTTTGCTCGCACTAGATATTTTTTCAGCTTCTTTGGAAGCCGCCAGGCCAAAACAGAACGAGTACTGAACACGGTAGGGTAATATTTTCTTAGACGTTTTGAAAAACGTCTAAGAAGTCCCCCAAGGTGCAGAGATTCCGCTCTTGGAGTGAGGAGGGTCTTCAGCACCAGGGGTTTACCATCGTTCTTGTTCTTGTTTTTGGACTTGTTGGCGATGTTGTGCAGGAGCTCTGCGCGTGCGTGGAAGGTCCACTTCTGGAAGATCTTCAGCAAGAACTGAGGCGGATAACCTCTTGCTCGGAGCCGTTGGAAGAAGGAGGCCTTTAGGTTGAAGAAATCTCTGGGGGAAGAGAATTGGAGTAGATAACGCCGAAGTTCTGAAGTGATGAAGGACTGTTTGCAGCTGAGGGGATGATAGCTGTGGAAGGGTAGATACAGGTACAGGTTCATAGGTTTCTGGTAGGTTGCTGTGTCCAGAAAACCTGAACTCTTGAACTTGTCTCCCTTGAAAATCCTCAAGTCCAAAAACACCACTTCTTTGTCGGAGATGTCATACTTGATCCGAATGTTCTCGTCCAGTGAGTTGAGGGTTTGCAAGAATTTTTCAAGCTCACAGAGAGGACCGTCCCAGATGATGAAGCCGTCGTCAATGAAGCGACGGTGGAGTAGGGGGGGGGTTTGTGTCTGTTGCAAGAGCAGCCGGTCAAGGAAGCTCATGAAAAGAATGGCGAAGCACACTGCTGACGGAGTTCCCATTGCTGTGCCTGTGATTTGATGCCAAGTTCTCCCTTGGAATTCAACATAGCTATTTGTCATCACCCAATGGAGTAGACGAGAGACAAGAGGTCCTAGCTTGTGTCCTGTTTGCCGTAGCATGATTTCTATGTAATGGAACGCACGGTCAAGAGGAATACTAGGGTACAGTGCCTCTACATCATATGTGGCGAGCAAGCAATTGTTGGCAAGGGGGAGGGAGTTCAATTCAGCAAGGAGGGAGGAGCTGTCCTTTAGGTACGTTGGCTGTGAGGTGGCAAGTTGGNGGATTGGGCTTGGACTTGGACGTTGGCTTGATGATCTCGCGCTTGAGTTCCGCCTTGAGCTCAGCCTTCAATGAAGTTTTTGCAGAGTTGAAAAGCTCACCGATGGTTGGTTCGGGGGTCATGTCTGCTTCCTTCACTTCGGCGGCTTCGCGAGTCTTCTTTTTGGCCGAGGCTCTGGCCTTGCGGATCGCGAGCTTCTCAGCAGCTTGGCGGAAAATCAACTTGGCCTTTGCATCATACTCTTCCAGGGTTCGTAGAGTCCATGTAGTGAACTCCGTAGTGACAAAGTCATTGAAGAAGCCGGTAAGAGAGGATGATTCCAGTTCTGAAGTGATGGACTGGAGGTTGAGTTGAAGTTCGGCGCGCAGGCAGGTGATGTCAGCTTTGATCTCCGTGCGGAGTTCCTCCTTGAACTGCATCATGTTCTCGCGTTGAGATTCAAGATACTTGCGGTGCGTCTCTGCAAAAACGGCGTTAGCTGCGGCTTGCCGCTGAGGACGCTTAGGACAAGCGAAAGTAGGAGTCTTCAGGCGGATGGAGTGAGGAATCAGCTCGCGCGCCTTCAGATCTTGCAGCTTGACCATGTCGTCGTCAACTTCAACAAGCTGTGACGCCAGGGTAATATTTTCTTAGACGTTTTGAAAAACGTCTAAGAAAATATTACCTTAGACGTTTTTCAAAACGTCTAAGAAAATATTACCCTACCGTGTTCAGTACTCGTTCTGTTTTGGCCTGGCGGCTTCCAAAGAAGCTGAAAAAATATCTAGTGCGAGCAAAAATGCCACAGGGTCCTGCTCGACCCCCCGAGCTACCCATCGGCCCGAGATCACCTCGGAACCTCCGAAGGCGCTCACCGAGACGCCTATCGCTGCCCGCTGCGCGCTGCTCCCNGACTCTTTGCTGTAGTTCTTGTCACTACTTATGTCCATGAGTTTGTTATGTTTAGACAGGCACTGATGAAGGCTCCCCACGAGCCGAAACTGGTTTGCCACTCAGTTTAAACAATCTTCTCCCCGGACATTGTGACTCCTACCGCTCCTATCTACTTTTCTACTTACAACTCCTGCTGCCACGAGATGCCTACTACTTCACACATTGTTGACGAATCCGCCGCGCTGGCCGGGAGTCTTGTTCCTTTTACCGGTACTGGTACACCCTGCGCTAAACGTTTCAGAGTGCAGGAAGAAGTCGTCACCGACGATGATATGGACGAAGTGGTCCCCGACACCTTCGACGGAATCCCCTCGCAAGAGCTTTGCGTCATGCTCGACGCGCCCGGCTCCTCCAAGAAGCACGCGGCGATCGCCAAGACCTTGAAGCAGCGCAGGGAGAATCCCCGTCCTACGTCGGATCTGTTTACCATTTCTCCAGATGCTCCAGAACCTCACCGTATTGCAGGACGTACAGCACTCCTCCAAGGAGAGGGGATATGGACAGAGGAGAATGAAAATCCTATTGTGGTGGTGAGTTGAAGTGCATTGTTCACATTCCATTTGGCTTGGAGTACATGGTGCTGGGTACGGGGGCATTGAGTGTTCTGCTAATGCACTTTTTTTCTTGAGGTACAATCATCTATGTTGGTGCTTTGCACTTTTGTTTGTTAAACAAGCAGTTGACGGTGACGTGATACAGGGCGGCTCTGTGAAGAGGAAACCACCTGCGGCCACTAGCCTGGGAGACCCAAGGAGGCCTGGGGGACGAGTTTAGGGTGTTCCTGGCTCACCTTGCCAAGGTCTGCCTGTCACGTGGGGCACGACAGTGCTCGGTGGAGGCCCTCGCACACTGGGCACAGCGGGCGGTGAGTGTCCTCGCTCAACGTGTATCCATTGTGGGGATCCGAGCCCAGTTCGTGGCCATACGGCTCTTTGTTTCCACCCACGCCAGTGCCCCAGCCCCCTTCAATTGTGAGGTGGCCCCCATCACCCACCAGGGACGCGTGCACTCAGTCCTCACACTCTCTGCCCTGTGCGGGGTGGAGCCGACGTTCAAGGAAGCGTAGCTCCGAGTCTCTGTAGTCCACCTCATTGTGCCAAGGTTGGTGGTGCTTGCATGCATTTTTATGCCCCAAAGTTGTGCCGGTCAGAGGCGGCTTTGCATGCTTTCTCATACCCCGAAGTTGTGCCGGTCAGAGGCGGCTTTGCATGTTTTCTCATACCCCGAAGTTGTTCCGGTCAGGGACGGTGCTTGCATGTCTTGCTTCCTAAACACATTAAAAAAAAGAACCAGTAAAGCATTTTCATAACCAATGCACCAGGCATATTCCTACACACACAAGACACATTGCAGTTAATAATCATATTGTGCACACGATCAAGTACAAAGGCACATGATCAAGAAAAAGTGTAGTGGAAGCGGATGAGCAAGGGGCTGACTTCCTTGTAAAGCAGTTGCGCATGGAAAGTACCTAGTGCCTTTTGACCGTGTAGGACTTTGGAACTTGCTAGATGCCGTACGGTTATGCATGAGGGGTGCATGTGCCCGCAGATGGTGTTTGCACCTGGTTTCTTCTTTATTGTGTGGGCATCAATTCCTCCAAATGTGTGGATGTGTGTGCCATAAGGTCATGGGTAGCTGTTGTGATCGAGGCCCTTGTGTACACACGTTCACCAACTTACTGTGACCACTCTTTCTGTTTCCATGCAATGTAGACCCCCGATGTGTGAGATGTCATTGCTGCCGATGGAAACCAACAACACCAACCGTGAACCAACCTGCAGTGTGAAGCCTTCAGGAGTTAAAAAGTGTGCAATTTTCCTCGGATGGTTTTTCATGACGGTTGATGGAATTTCATAGAGTTAAGCATTTACACGTAGTTCTGTATGTTTCTAAAAACCCTAGGCACCACAAGGCTTTTGCATGACACAGCTGCACCTATCGTGGATTCACAACAGCCCATTATTTTTTGGCCCACAACGCGTTCAACAGCACGGATGTCGCCGAGTCTTTTTTGCAGCTGTTGTTTGAATTCCATCAAATTGTTCTAGATACCGTAGCACCTTCTAGGAAGTGGGATGGCCGTCACACTCTTGATGCACATTCTATGCTCCTCACCAAAACTCATTCACTTCTTGCTCAAAATTCACTTGTAAAATCAGCCATAACTTGAAGGGTGGAGAGAAGAGAGGTCTGGCAGTGACAGGTCTAACTTGGTGAGGCACGGGAAGGCCCCGTCCAGCCCCCACTGGCTGCTGTTGTCGCTCAGGGTCAGCTCCTGTGGATTCCGCAGATGCCCGCATGGGAGGAAGCGGGTTGGAAGAGGTTGGCCATTGATGCCCACCCCCGCGCCAGGGCGTTCCAACACGCTCCGATTTCATTTGATCGTGATGGAGGTGAGGTTTGAGAGGGGGCTGAAGTACGCAGAGACGAAGTCCAGGTCCACCACACAAGACAGGCCCTGCAGTGTCATGGCATCCGTCTGGCGCAGCCTGCCATCATCCACAGGCCGCCGCCAAGGCTGACGACACAGTTCGAACGCACGCAGATTGGCCGCGGTGCTGAGCTCTCCGACAAACGCCATCCAGCCCTGCGATGACAAAGAGAGGTAGGTGAGAGAGGGCAATCCCACGGGCGCTTCCACCTCACACCTCCGCATCCAGCCCCCTTCCCCGTCACCCTCCATTGCTGAGGAGAACGCATAAAGGTATGCTAGCGGTAGAAGGCTGGAAAGCAGCCATGGGCTGCCAAACTTGACCACGCCTGCTGACAGCTTTAAGCTCGTTAGAGCTGGTGCACCCAAGAGCACATCAAAGTCGAACACGTGCTTGCCGAGATCAGTCAGACGGAACTCCCTGAGGTGACGTAGCGCAGAAAATGTCATTCCTGGCAGGAGGCGCAAAGGTGTGCACTCAAGATAGAGCACCTCCAACTGACTCAACCCTCGCACCAAGTCAGAGCACAACTCCACCCTCTCCACTTCCCCCAGTGCTCCTCCTGCTCCTCCTACTGCGCCGGCTTCCCCGACCCCTGCTGCCAGAGTAGGACGAGCGCCAAAACTCAGTGAAAACTTCACCGAAAGCGATCGCAAGTGGGGGAGAAGCTGGCCCGCTCCCTCCAGATCCTCCAACAGCAGCCACACATTCTTCAAGTCGCTCTCCCACTCTGTGAGGCAAAGCTCCGTGAGGGAGGAAGAGCAGCGTGCGAGAGTGGGACCATGTGGCATGTTCCCTCCACTGCGCCCATTCGAGCAGCCAGCTAGGTCTGTTAACAGAGCAGTTAGGTCTGTTACCAGAGCAGTTTGGTCTGTTAACAGAGCAGTTAGGTCTGTTACCAGAGCAGTTAGGTCTGTTACCAGAGCAGTTAGGTCTGTTGCCAGAGCAGTTAGGTCTGTTACCACAGCAATTGGGTCTGTTGTCAGAGCAGTTGGGTCTGTTACCAGAGCATTTGGGTCTGTTACCAGAGCAGTTGGGTCTGTTACCAGAGCAGTTGGGTCTGCCACGCCAGAGACCCAGCGGAGCAACCCTACAGGGCATTCCAGTTCGGTGGCGGCACGGAGGCCCTCTATGACCCAGCGTGCCATGACCGGGCCTGCCCCAGAGTGCCCACACACGGGATTGACGGCGGCCCGCTCAAAGAAAAGTTCATGGGCAGAGGCAAAGACCGGTTGCCTGGGCACATCCAGTCGCCTCAGCGCAAGGTTCAAGCCCCTGCACTCTTGAACCTTGTGCTGGCAGCATCCCCCCACGCCTACAAACCTAACGCGCGTGACCTCCCTACGGCGTGCCGGGTACGTCAGCTGCAGCAAGCACCGGTGGAAGCGGTGCGGAAGAGCAAGGCAGCAGGAAGCGCGACGGCGCATGTCTCGGCTGGTGGCACAGAGCTTTGCCAAGTTTTGCAAGGTGAGCAGTTCACAAATGCGACATAGGGAATCGTTCGGTAATCTGAGAAACTGGTTTTCATCCTCCTTCATTCCCTGTACCTGCTGCTGCTGCTGCTACTGCTGCTACTGCTCCTGCTGCTGCTGCTGCTGCTGCTGCTGCTGCTCCTGCTGCTGCTGCTACTTTTTCTGTTGCTGCTGCTGTTGCTACTGCTGCTGGTCCTCCTCCTCCTCCTGATGCTGCTGCTGCTGCTGCTGCTGCTCATTCTCCTCCTGTAGGTGCTGTTGTTGTTCCTGCTGCTCCTGCTGCTGCTGCTGCTGCTCTGGCCACTGCTGTCCTTGTCATATTGCTGCTTCTAAATCACTTCCTTCCAAGGTAGAGGTTGCTGTAGCAGCAGCTCCAGGCAAAGCAGCTTCTGTCGCAGGTGCCGTTGCGGATACAACGAACAGTTCCCCATCGACTAACCCCGTCCGGCCGACCCAATCGCGCGAATTTTCCTGGAAAGGGAAACAGGCAGCTAGGAGGAATGGAGAGACGAGAGGAGGGGCGTGAGGGAGGAGGGGGTGCAAAGGGAAGAGGCCAAAATTTGGTTTTGGGAGAACTCCCCCAGTCTCCAATGCGTTGTGCGAACGCCTCAGTGTCTGTCTGGGGAGACTGCTGCAGTTGCGAGCGACCGTCGCGAAGGGACGGCTGGCCAACATCCCGTCTGGGTTAGACATGTTTTGAGTCACGTCGGCCAGTTGGAGCGGCCGCTGCGAACACACAAGCAGACTGGACCGTATTCTTTCTCGAGAGAGGGTGGTAGCAACTGGACCACAGACAGTGGCAGCACTCTGTTCCTGAGACAATGTTGCGCAAAAACCACTTCACACCCTCTGTCAGCGCAAGCTGGGGTACACCAGCAGTGTGTGTGTTGCTGCGCGGCGTTGGCCATGTGCACCTAGGAGTCCCGGTCTGGAACAAACGAAAGACGCTGGCAATGAAAAACGACAGTGCTGGTGGGGTGACGAGGTCGACCTCGGGACCACCACACTTAGTCCCAACCCGCGTGCCATGAACGAACGCACATCGCATGCCACGCGAGGTGGCCCAACTGCAGGCCCTCGAGCATGAACCACCTCGGCGCTCCATTCGAGGCGCACGCGTCATGCCTGCAGCTGGTGTGCGCCTCGAGTCGGACGTCGAGGACAGCTCTCGCTTCTGCAAGACTACCGGCGGATGAACCGAGAACCCACAGAAAATCCATTTGTGATATAGTGTAAGATATACGGTGTCTTACCCGCTCTTCATCAACGCCCTGCCGGTGGATCTGAAAAACTGAACACGGTCCAGAATCGGTGGCAGCACTCGGTTCCTCACACGTCGTGTAGCAGTCACCACTTCACACCCTCCGAAAGCGCAAGCTGGGGTAACCAACATTGTGTGCTAGTGCACACAATAGTGGCAATGTGCAACCTGGGAGTCCCACTCCCATCGTGAGACAAAGAAAGACACAGATGATGAAAATGACGACAGCGTTGGTTGGGTGACGAGGTCGACCTCGGGACCACCGAACTCATCCCACCGCACATATGCCACGAACGAACGCACAGAGCGAGCATGGTGCTTCAACTGTGACCACATTGGTGCTCCGTTTGAGGCACACGCGGCGTGTCTGCAGCAGGTGTTCCTCGAGTCCGTCGTCTAGTGCCGTGTTCCCCAAATTTTCTCTTTTCTGACTGATTTTAGGTCTGGGGCTTGTATATTGTCGTCGAGACATTCCCGCCTAGCCTCCCTACAACAGATTTTCAGAATTCATCAATGGAACACACAATAACCCACATTTTCTGGACACTTGGGTGTCCTGATGGATTGGGGTTTTACTTTGTGTTCGGTCACCATATACCCAGTTTTCGGAACTAAATAACTCATTCGCCCGTCGTTGAGCCAAAAATAAAAGTAGGTGTCAATGGACCATAGGAAAGAACGCAGGTATTAGCGCCGAGCGAGAAAATAACCAGACGCTCACACGGTAAGATATATTACTCATCTGGGAATCAAGAGAAATTAATAGCTCCGTAGCCCACGGAGTATTCACTTAAACGTGAATGGTAACGGAGCGGAACCATTGTGCCCAAGCGCAGGTACGACGCGAAACCTCCGGGGGAGATGCGGAAGACGCAAGTTGTGGGGAAAATATTGTGCACAAACCATGTCCTCTTGGACCTAGGTTTGACGCATATTGTTCTTGGTTTGTGCACCATTTGCATGAATGAATGCTATGCGTGCGTGGAGGCATTAGACACGTGTCATCAAATATGTTGCCGCCGAAGAACATTAGGCCGCTAGTGACAAGTGAGGAAATCCTCGTTAGCCTCACTGACAAGAAAGTACGCCAACCGCCACCTTGCCGACGACAACGACTCATTTTGATGTGACGTAGTGGAAAGGGTGCGGAAGGCCAACTGTTGCGCGAACCGAGCTCATAAAAGGAGTTCATGAGGTTATTTGACAGCATTGGCAACTCGTACTTCACGACGTTAAACTCACTAGCAGGCCATGGCGTCCTTACATCACTTGTCGCTAAAGGGTCGTCCATTGCTGCCTCTTGAGAAATGGACGGGAGTTGTAGACGATGCCTGTCACATGGACCTATATGATGCGTGGGTCGGGTGGGTTAACATCAAGCGCATGTGGGACTCAAATGGACTCGGCCCGTGTCCTGCAGACCCATACAGCATGTGCTGGCTCATGGGTGTCCAACCGCCGCATCGCCGTCTTGCATGGTGCCCGCCTCGCTGTTAGCCATGGGTCCATCCGGACCCACTGTGGTGTGCGAGATTGCAAACCGGGAAAATTTTGACAGGACAAAGACTGAACAATACGCATTTCAATGCTGAACTACGGCTCCTTCTCAACTTTAAAAGTCATGACTTGCGCATATTTTATTTCTCCTGCACTGTTTTCACGTGGAAACATGTCTCCTTCAAATCCGGTGAAGCTGCAAGGTCGTCCGATGCCGCCACTCCAATTGTGGGATGGAGGACCAGATGCTCCTCGATTTGGTCCATGGGGAGAACTTCTTCCTCCACGACCCTATATGGACCAATTTGATGCATGGATCGCGTGGAACAACATCAAGAGCCTCTGGGACTCGAAGAATTTGGGCCCCCCTCCAAGTGATCCATTCGACATGTGCCACATCATGTGTGTGAAGCTGCCACATTGCCGTCCTATCTGGTGCCCACCACACAGGCAGCCATGGGTCCATCCAGATCCCTTATGGTGCGCAAGACTATGACCACTTCGGGCGGTGTACGATTGGGTACATGGGTTATTTTGTCATGACTTTTTGTACTTCAAATACAGGGTATTCTCGTATTATTCAGAACATCTTCTTAAACGCATATGACACATACCTCACATACTTATGCAATGTATGCTCCACAATACGAAACACAGCGGATCATTGTCGAATAGACTAACCATAGAAGCTGCCTCATGTGACACAGCATGTGTGTGAAGGTGCCACATCACCGTCCTATGTGGTGCCCACCACAGTAGCAACCATGAGTCCATCCGAATCCCTCATGGTGTGCAAGACTATGACCTCTTCGGGCGGTGTAGGACTGGGCACATGTGCTATTTTCTCATGACATTTTGTACCTCAAGTACAGGGTATTCTCGTGTTTTTCAGACCCTCTTTTTAAACTCATACACCAGATACCTCACATATTCATACAATGTGTGCTGCAGAATACGAAACACAACGGATCATCGTCAAATAGACTAATGATTGAAGCTAAAATATGTGCCACATCATGTGTGTGAAGCTGCCACATTGCCGTCCTATGTGGTGTCCACCACACTGGCAGGCATGGGTCCATCCGGATCCCTTATGGTGCGCATGACTACAACCACTTCGGGCGGTAAAGGACCGGCTGCATGTGTTTTTTTCTCATGACATTTGGTTCCTCAATTACATGGTGTTTTCGTATTTTCCACACCCTCTATTTCAACTCATATGATAGATACCTCACATATTCAGACATTGTGGTAGGCCATGTATTGATTCCATATGTTTCAAACCACATATGCATGCTTTCATTTTACATTGCGAGCATCAGAAGCAGAAATCCTAGTCTTCAATTATTAAATGACGGAATGAACCAAAGGTTCGGATGACGTTAGCAAGACCACTTCATGCAAAGAGCACATTACTCGAAAGGACCAGGTTTGCCGTTCACTACCCACCATTGCACTTGTGGCGGTAGAGTGTAGATCCACCCAATGATGTCACACATGGGGCACAAGTACACAGTACTGCTAGAAGCTTGTGCACGAACAGGATTAATGACCGTCACGTTGTCAAGGTCTTCAACAGCATCATAGAAGACTTCTTTCGGAGTGTATGCCGATAGAGCACCCATGTGAAAGGGTTCAGGGCACGTGCTGTAGTACAGTCCGACCTGTAAACGTCTCCATTCCGTATGCAACCTCGACATCAAACATCATGTGCGAGCTCCACAAAGAAATGAAGTCACCATAGGTAATGCTCTTGGGAAAAGCGTGCACTCCATTGACAATGACTGGAAATATTGGAGAGAAGTACAAAGGACTTTGATCCCTGCTTTTATACATTACAAGGAAGCGCGGGCCACGGTAGTCACACTAAATGAAATGACATGTCTTCCTTGGTACTCTAATGCAACAATTTTAGCTTCCCGCTTAAGTGCAATTCAATTTTCACCATTGCAAGAACATGGACTGGGGTTGGTTATTCAAGGCAAATTTGGGAACACGGTTGAAAGAAACCACAGGACCGGGAATCACAGCCACGTCTAACACAAACACACTACTATGTTCTACACAGACTCTGGCCGCCCACTACCCATGCGAAGCACACCGTGAGCCCAAGGCTTGTACTTGCTTTGAAACTTGGCCATGCGGTTATGGAATGCTCCGATCTACGCCTGCACAGTGACATGAAAATGTTGTTAAGAAATGGATGTTGGTGTGTCCATGAAATGAAGATTTGTACAACAAAAAACACACAGTACTATTGCATCCATGCCTCTTAATTTGTGGCCCCGGGCATGTTCATCTGCCTCATCATCTGCATCGTCTTCTTCCGCCTCTTCTCCTGCGTCACCCTCTCCATGTTCCTCCACTCCACCATGCTCCTCCATCACTTTGGCACCTTCATCGTCGTCCTTTTCCTGTGTCAGTAGTCCGGTCTCTGGCTCCGTTGCATACCCCAGGAAGTCCTCACTGCCCCTGTCAGACACGTTGTCGTCGAAGTCATCCGCGGCCGCCTAACCGACCTCGTCGTCCGTCGAGGACCCCATGGGATCTGCCTCAGGGTCGTAGTCCGACGTCTCACTGTCGACCGATGCTGCCCCTTCTTCTCGCCCTGCCCTTTGATCTGTCTCAGCTCAAGCAAGTCCTCCTCCTGCTGCTGCCTCTCGTTCTGCTCTTAGCGCAGCTGCAGCTTCGTGAGGCCAAGGTGGAGCAGGGTTTGAACACCTTTCTTTGTGTGCCCCTTACGGCCACACTTTGGGCAGATGAAGTTCCGTTTTCGGAGCGGCGCACGCTCCATGCGGGCACTCCTGGGACAACCACTGCCACGCTGCAGACCTGGTTGGCCCCAACCAGGCGGCGCAGGTAGGTTCGGTCCGGCAGAGAAGAGTGAGGGAATAGGGTTTCCAGAGGAGAGGCTCCAATACTGCACCGTCTGTCCGCGGATCACGTGCGTAGTCGGGTCCTCGCCCACCACCATCAATAACGCACATGCATGCTGGCATTGCTGGCCAAATTTGTGCCACCGACTACTCTCACAGCTCCCCATGGCAAGGTCCATGTGCCTGCGTACGTTTGTTGGGCCACGAACCACTGCCGATGACGGACCCTCTATGATGATGTCGTAGTCACGTGCAACTGCAGAGCTATGAATCAACCATCTCGCCGGAGTCGGGGTAAGATTCTCGTTGCACTTGGCTATCTGCTCGTGGCGCTACGCCATGATGCCCTGCTTAAAGTAGTACACTTACAGGAAGTAGTAGAATGGGTAGAATTTGCAGAGGCTCCTCAGACGGGCGTTGAACGACTCTGAAGTGTTGCTGGTGATGTGCCCCCCCCTCAAGGCATAGGACACATGTAGGAGGTCCATTTTTGAAGAGGTATGCCTCCCTCTCTATCCTGGCCTGGGATAAGATAGTCCGCGGTACGTTCGCTCACTGCCCGTAGGTGACGTGCTGCCCGGTGAAACTGGTCGTGGGTCATTGCATGTGCGCACTTCCAGGCCCATTAGGTCGCCCTCTTCCCAAACTTCTTCTACACGTTTCGGCGGAGATGCCAGGGAAAACAGATGTGGGTAGCGTTGGGAAATTGTCTTACTAGGGCTTGCGAGGCCAGCTTCTCTATCAGACACAATGACCGCACCTGTAATACAAGCGACAGGGTAATTTGTTGCCAAATTCTCACAAAACCACATCCAAGTTTCCTTGTTCTCACTGGACACAAGAGCCCACGCCATCGGACATGCATGGTCGTTCGCATCAAAAAATTGCCTGACCAGCATGACTTGCTTGTGGCCGTTCTTCAAGAATGTGCCAGCCACTGTGATGATCCTCCGATTGTAGTCCCAACCAAGGAGTGTAGAGACAGGTGCTACAAAGGCCCACTTGAATTTGTTGTATGCATCCTTCTCCACAACAGCATGCATAGCCGGATCAATGCGTTTCATCTACAAGTACACATGAGAAATTTATAAGACCTTCAAAAAGGCATGACAACAACAGTTTCACATACGTGGCAAGGCATACCTCCTGACACACTGTCGGAAACATAGCCCATGATTTTGCCTTGGCACCCATGTGGTAATCTTGAGCCATTGTTCTTGCACGGTGCAGTGTGCTTTTGGCCACTTGAATACCCGCGGCTTCCTTGATGATGGCTCTGAGTATGGCTGGAGGTGTTGTCGGACCCCGTGTCATTTGTTGCGATATGTGCCTTGCAATCCACCTTGTGGTTTTGGCAGGGCTCATACGGCTAATAGTCGGCATGCAGCAGTGGCCTTCTCTGACATGAGATAGCTTCACTGCCCCGAGCTTCGAAGAGACAACTGCGCATACGTGCCATGCGCAATCACGTCTGACAGCCTCAATGCATCATACGTTGATCCGTCTAGGCTCGCTGCGCACCCACTGCAGCCCAAAGCTGTTGGCTACCGCGTAGTCTTCGATGGCTACCCTGCAGGCAACCATGTTGCGAAACGTTTTGCCCTCCACAAGGTCGTCACCATCTGCCTTTCTTTTCTTCGTCATAGAATCGGAGGAGCTGTCTGACGTTGCTGCAAAAAGGAGAGGACACGCAGTACGTGAAGCATCCCCACCCTGAATTTAGTGGACCGGCATGACAGTCAAAGACATACTCTTCATAAGTATGACGAACGCACAACAATAAGACCGGACTTTCATGACAGCATTACAGACAAAGAAGTACAAAACGGGACACACAAATTACCAGTGGACATCGTACACGGTGCCCTGTCCAGGATTGGGTGTATGGTGGAGCCTTGGTCTCCTCCGTGGAGCGTGGCTCCATCCGGAACAACCGCATGGTCTCCGCAGCTTCTGCTTCCAAACTTCCTGTCCTCATAATCCCGATCTCTGTTCAGCCAGAAGAAGAGTTCTTCCTCGGCACCTGATTCACGGTAGAAAACGTAGTGTGTCGGACTCTAAGGCTGAGGTGGAGGAGGCGCTGGAGGAACACCATGGTTGGCAGGGCGATAGGCACGTTGCTGAGGTTGTGGCGTAGCGGGTCGTGCCAGAGGTTGGGCAGTGGGTGGAGCAGCGGGTCGTGCTGTAGGTCGCGCAGCAGGGGGTGCAGCGGGTCAAGCCGCAAGTCGGGCAGCGGGTGGTGTAGCGGGTCGTGCCGCATGTCGAGCAGCGGGTGGTGGAGCGGGTCGTGTAGCGGGATCTGCAGCAGTTGCTACAGCTTGGCGTCCAGCGGGTGGTACGGCGCGTGGTGCAGCGGGTGGTGGAGCGGGTGGTGTAGCGGGTGGGTCAGCGAGTGGTGTAGCGGGAGCCGTTGCGGGTCGTGCTGCGGCTGGTGCCATAGCTCTTCCAGCGCGTGGTGCTGCAGGTCGAGCAGCGGGTGGTGCAGCGGGCTGAGGGTCTACGGGTAGTGCACCCAGTGGGGCCACACCCACGGCAGTGGAGCGCCACCTTGCAACCGTCGGTGGGTTCGGCCGTCAAAACTTGCGCTGCCTTGGGTCTGAAGGGCCACACACAGTTGTGGTGCCTCTTGCCAGGGAGGGTGCATGGCGGGGAGGTAACGGCCGTGGCACGTGGAACTAAGCCGCCCCCGCAAGCCCCCCTGGCCGGAGTTGACAACCCGTCCTCATGTGATTGGGCCTAGCGGTGGTGAGAGCATGGCAGGTGTAGAACGCAGTGCCTGGGCACATGAGAGGGGTGGGCGAGTGGGTGGCTTTGTCGAATGTACACAAACCGATCGAGCAGAGGCAGGAGCGTCCACCCTCCGGGCACTACCCCAGGTCTGCGACGCCATAGCACCATGAATGGGCACATTGGCATTTTCTGAACACAATAAATGCCTGACGTACCCTGTAAATCGACTCACCCCCCTTGATTAGGAGAGAGAGCGCCATGTTGACGCTCCACCGCGAATACATGAAACCCTGTCATAGTCGTACATCGGCTCTGGAGAAGCCAAAATGACAAACACAGTGGTAGGAGGGGGCCCTTGCTAAGCCCCCATCCATGCTCACGCTAACTCTGACTTTCCACCAACACATGTCAGGGACCATTACAATGTACATGAACGGGTTATGCAACCAATTCGCGTGCAGTACACACATGAGACAAGGGTCGAGGGTCACTCGAGCGCCTCCATTTGTGCACATGCAGGTTCAGCAGCCAGGCTGGCATTTGAGCATGCAGGCTGTGTTTCATCGACCTTATTGTTTACGAGTGTACGTAACGTCAGCATGGCAAAGGAGAAGCAATGACAAAGGCAGCGGAAGACCTCTATTCCTATATAAAAGCAACGACCCCTTCCATCGTGACCGAGCGAATTGCCAAACCAAGTACTTTTGTATACATATGTACATATTTGAAGTTGCGTTCACCGTCATGCAGCGTCTCGTTGTACGGAAAGCAGGAAGGAAACACAAAAACTGAGTTTAGATGAAAAGAAGTAAGAGCGTGTCCAACGTGCTACACATGTAACGCAGGTACCGGTAGTCCTTGATAAGTGAAAGTGCCATGGGTGGATGGTCGCTTTCCCGCTGAGCAACGGGCGGATGGTTGCTTTTCTTCCGAACGACGGGCGGATCGTTACTTTACTCCGAACGACGGGCAGATGAGAGTCACACTTTGCGTTTTATGGGTATCTTAGCTATTTCACCCTTTTACTTTCTGCCCCGTCTACGCAGGAGCCCGCGATAGCGGGCCCTTGCCTTTAAATTGCAATGGTATGTGTCCCGATTTGACGCACCGCCTCGTCTGGAAAGTATTGGTAACCCTCGGCTACACGCAGGTTTATCAATACGTTTTGTGAGTTTTGTTTAGTAGATTTTTGAAGAAATTCAATTCGATGGAGTTGATGAATGATTCCTTACAACATACAATCAAGGATCAAAGACCTGTGATATGAAACTTCAAATGACTGTCGCCAAGAACAACCAGCCGCGTCACCGGTGGGCCAAACTTGTCCTCGCCAGCCAGCCGTGATGCAATCGGCCAAGCTCGTCGTGGCCGGCCAATTACGCCGGACGCACTCAAACCCTTTGCGCATGTGTACATTTCTTCATTAAAGCACTCAATACATTTCTTTAGCCAGCGAGAGGCGGTTTGATGCTGGCCAGTACAAAAAGATACCAGGGACACGACATAGGAAAGGATCAAGTAGAAGACGAGGAAATCGCATGGCCATCCAACGTCCTCGAACTCGGAAAAACTTCACCATTTACCATTGAATTGTCGTCTTTCGAGACGAAAGTTAAGAACATTTGGCACGCGTTGTGCAAACAAGCCCGTCAGAATTCAAACGCACAAGTAAGAGGCCATTTCTTTATGAAAGCATGGACAAGCCATCAGATACACTGTCCTTACAAGTGTGCACCGTTCACAATGGTGACAACCCAAGTTCTCCTTGAGCAAAGAGAAAAAATGTACGTTTCCACGAGGCCGGCATTTGCGACATCACGAGCAAGAACCACGACCATGTCAGCGGCCGACATCGTGCCGATGGGGACCTTAGACTTGCTATGACTTTATCAACATCCGGAGCTTGAGATAGTTATACGAAGTCGTTGCATTGTAAATTCTACCAATCACAAAGCAACACTTTCCACGTCTGGGACGAGAACTTTGTACGCCATATCACACGCCCTCTGCCTTCCCAAAAAGATTGATTTGATCGCCTTTTGTATGTGACGGACCCATTTGTCTTTGGACTGAATGCTTTCATTGATGGAACCTCCATGTTTCCAGTATCGCGAGGCATTGGAGGAGCCCTAGCCTGAATAAAACCCTCAATGATAGAATTTTATGAGGGGACTTACAAGGAAAACACTTGTAAAGAACATGCTTGAGAGAAAAATTGCGTACATGGCAAGAAAACTGGTAGTCATCGAGGTAATGAAGATTTAAAACATTTAGGTGGCAGACTGCATAGCGCTTCGGTTGAAGTATGGGATACTCTACTTTTCCTCCATTCAAAATGACATTATAACCATGGTGTCTGATGCAGTGTTTCCATGGTCACGTTTGGAAGAGAGTACACTAAAGGAACCTTTTTCATCTAGACGCGTCTTGCTTCTCACCTTTTCATGTTATCCTGTGCGATGTGATTTTGATGCTGTTTTAGCAACCATACCCATCGGCATCACGTACGACTTGGAGAACGTGCGACTTTTGGAAAAACAAACTAACCATGCCTAAATTTGAACTAGGCCCATGTTGCAAGCCCAGTATGGACGATAGCTGTTGACGGTGGAGATTACACAGCAGAGGACGATTTAGAAAGGGCAATATAGCTAATACAAAGAGTGAAAATCATAAGTTCAAGGCACCGGACATTATTCTGCTACAACAAAACAAGGAGGAGACATAGAGTGATGCCATGATCCTTACTGGTCAGCCATGTCCCGTTTGGGAAAAACAAGGAGATAACTTTCCACATCCCGGTGACTGGACGGCGAGGATGACTCCTCGCCGACTAGGCTCTCAAAGGGGAAAATTTGCAAAAGCGCCCTGCGTGTATAGGTGCAACCGGATAGCGCTGAGCACCGTCCGACCATCCCTTGAGTCATCGGGACTTAAAGCAACGGATTGCGACCTCATTAAGAACAAGTATTCAATGTTGCACGCAAGGCGTGCACAGGGTTACGTAGTTCACAGAACTGTATAACTCTTAATGTTTGGAAATGGTGAACATAAGGAGCAAATTCTTTGCACATAAAATGAGAAGGTAGAGGGGAAGAGAGAGAGAGAGAGAGAGAGAGAGAGAGAGAGAGAGAGAGAGAGAGAGAGAGAGAGAGAGAGAGAGAGAGAGAGAGAGAGAGAGAGGGAGAGAGAGAGAGAGAGAG
>SZWC01004968.1:0-22026 GCA_023375785.1 Penium margaritaceum
TGGAGAAATGCAACAAAATGGAGGGTGGTACTCATCCTCATCCACAAGGAAGCGGTATGTGGGGCCTTTGGGGTCGCCACAACCTTGCTCACGGTGGAGAGAAGGAGAGTGCAAGGTGCTACTGCAAAGAGGAGGCGCACGCAAAACAGCGAGGGCGGCCTCAACTCATCAAGCTCCATGATTGGCAGGAGAAGCGTCGGCTTTGGACGCGACGCATCATGGCCATGGGTAAGTGGAGTAATGCTGGATCGACGGCACAAGTGGCACTAACTCCTGGCGAGTTCAAAAGGGAGCTCGCAGAACACACATCGGTGTGGTGCCAAGAGTGCGCACATGTGCAGCAGACCGCAGCAATACAGCAGTAACACCACGAGAGGGCGCCGAAATCAGCCGGCGCAAAACTAAATCCAGGAAGCTGCAAACTTCTGCACGCGTCGTCAGCTAGGAGGGTTGGACCGGACGCACGGTGGGACGAAATACACAGCAGAACGGGGCCAGGCTCAACAACCCCAAATAGGCAGCAGCTGGTCAAGCCGCCACAACACCAAGTTTGGTGGAGCAAAATGGCTACCGTGGCGGGCAAGGCGCAGTGGGTGTGTCAAAGAGGGGGAGCTGGCACCATGCTTCAAAATAGAAGGCATATCCTGGTGCAAGTCAACTACAAAAACAATCAACAACAAAATCACACCACAAAAGGTGGTTTGGGCGTCTTCATCGCGTACTAGAGCTGGAGTGCGACACGTCGATGCTGACGGGAGGTCGGCACGTGTGCGTCAAGTCCGGGCAGCAAATGTACACTCAATGGAGTGAAGGCACCACCAGGTCGTGCAACAGCAACACCAAGTGATGCACGTGCTTGTAGCAGGAAGAGAAGTCAGCTGCGCCAACAGGCGAGGAAGCAGTCCACTACGGGTGGATGTGACAAGGCTCACGCTGGGTCCAAGCGGGGACGTGCCAAGGGTGCTGCAGAATGCAGGATGACCTGGATGGAGAAAAAATGGCTCCAATGGCAGCGGATGAAGCAGCAGCAGTGGCGCTGTTAATGGCTTCCGCTGGAATGGAGGGCTGGCTGAAGGCGAGCGCTTCCAACGCCTCAAAACAGAAAAGGCATGTTGAATCGGCAAGCATCGGCAACAAGGGAGCAACAGCCGCCAAGTTGCCAAGAAGCAGACGGGTGACAAAATAGGCCACACCATGCAGCAAGTTGGCTGCAAATGCTGAGGGACCATGAGTGGTGGCAAGTGTAAGTGGACGCACCAGGCCACCTCGGCCAGTGGTCGCACTAGCACAAGGCTAAGTGGGTGCAGGATGCGAGAGCCGTCAACAATAGGGTGCACACTCAAGACGCAAAAGCAAAGCTGAGGAGGCATGCACCATGCGGCACGCAAGCCTGACGTGCGAGAGCACAACGGATAGGTGGCTCAAAGAGCCGCGGTCTCCACGGTGCGGCTCGGCACGGGACGGAAGCATTCGCAAACTGCAACGGCAGCAAGGCAAGGTGGCTGTGGTATGAGGCCACGCGCACGCTCATGGAGGAGCACAGAGCAGTAAAAGTTATGCCCACAGGGGGCATAGCTGCAGCGGTGCAGGAGCACCATGATCCTCCTGGAGGAAGCTACTAGAGAAGGCTTCTGGTTTACGCCAGGGGAAGTCGTCAGAGAAGCTGCCAGGGGAGCTGCAGCAGAGCTTCAGCAGCAGCAGCATCGACATGAGCATCGGGAACACTCCACATCGGGGGAGTGGTTCCCGCTCCTTGACTACGAGGAGCCGGCAGACGCGGCGGTCGAAGATGCAACGTCAGAGCACGGCGGTGCAGCAAGTGCAGCTGCCGACGCGGAGGACTCCGACGACATAGAAGCTGGGCTGAAGATCAGGCGGAAGATCCGTCGGAGGAGGCACTACAAGTGCCAAAGCGTGGACTCCTGGTGGAGTTCGCGTCGTGCGTCGAAGAAAACTACTTCGGACCCGCCGCCCGTCCGGTCGATGATTCGCCGAAGCGGGAGAGACCCTCGGGGAGCCGTCCGGTTGATGATTTGTCGGAGCGGGCAGAGTCGGAAGGATCGCAGCAGAGCGATGAGACGCCGCCAAGACTTCCGTGCCACAGCGGGAGGCAGCAGAGAGCGGGGAAGCGTTTCGACGCAGGCACCGGTCGATGAATTGGCATGACACGGTGCATGCTGGCTGCATCAACGGAACCGATGACCGTGCAAGAGGCTCTTGCGTGGCCCGAGGGGAAGCTATGGGATGCCGCCGTGAAGTCTGCGTTTGCATCCATTGCATAAATAAAAGAAGAACGGACATGACTGAAAAGGGGCAGATGGTGCTACAGGGTTGTAGCACGCACAACAAGCTTGCGGATTACTTGACCAAAGTGCAACCCGCGGACCGGCACGTGAATGTGGCCGGACTTGGGATGACGAGCTATGACATGCTGGAGGGCGCAGCGGAAGATGAGTGAGAGAAAGCAAGAGCAGCGGGCATAGAAGGTGCTAGGGGGAGAATGTTGAAAAATTGCCCCTCCGCATGCCAAAGTGCGGCGCCGGGAGGCGCTGACAAGCCGCCAGAAAATGGAAACTCCGCTCCGGCGGATCTGGCGACTCGACATTTGCTCGGATCCTAAATGGAGTATCGCCCCTAAAAGCTGAAGAGTCGCTGAATCCGGTGGAAGTTGTTTCGCTGAATTCGGACAAGTATCGAAGGAGATGTGGCTTTCCAAAGTTGGGGTATGCGCAGTGGCTCTGGGAGCCGGCTGCAACTCGAAATCCGGTCGATTATTGACCGGACCGAGTAACAAAAATACCATCTGGAGAAAATGCTCCGATAGGCCTGCCGAGGCGTCCGGTGGATGATCCACCTGATCCGGCGGATCATCCACCGGATCCAGTAGTGCAGGTTGTTACTGAGTGACTTAGCCAAAAATCTGGCTCGGCGTCCGAAACTCAGTAGTACGTTTTGTTTCTCAGGGACTTGGTCAAAATTCTGACTGCAGGTCCGCGGACAAGTTTCGAACCTCGTCACACCCCATCACCAAACTCGACCCAAAAGTGGACAGGGTGTGTGGAAACAGTGCAGGGGACCCCTACACCATGTGCAAGTGGACCTGTGCCTTGGGAAAGGCGCTTCGCACGTGAAGGAAGGCGCCACGGCGTGTGCTCGCCATGGAGGCGTTAGGTATTTCTGTGGTGGGTGAAACCTGCGCTTCGGCAAGCATAACTTGAGCTACGCTTGGTCGAATTGCGCGCGGTTTGGTACGTTGGAAAGCTCATGACTAGCCCTATAAATGTTGTAATCATGTTCATGTTAAGAAACTAACGCAAAATGACGTTATTCCCTTTGCAAACTGACTGTCTCTAAATTCCTGCTCACATAGCGTGAGGCGACCAGAAAGCTCACGCTCAGTCTCAGATTCGCCCAAAACAGTAGACGTGAACCCCTGGAGACGATCAGACAAACATCGGGACCGCACCATGCGGATCTCTCGCTGACATCCTTCCCTTCATCTCGTGCCTGAGGGTTCATCATTCTAGCACCTCTAACTCAGTTTGCCCACATTCCTTTTGGTGCATGTACAGAAGGTCCTGGACCATGCAGCCAGATGCAGCGTACCTGCATCAACGACTGGGAATGCAAGCAATGGCGTTAATGGATCCAAATGGCATGTGTATTTGGTGCATGGAGCTTGCATCTCCCAGGTTGCATGGCCAGTATGGATTATTTTCCAAGTTGTTTTCATTATTCATCCTGATTGGATAATTGATGCTAGGCTGTCACATGCAAAAGCTAAGTAAAGACTTTAATCCACACTAAGATAAATGCTGGGAAATAGGCATCCATCCACACGTCATGGTTCACGCTGCCTGTGCTAGAGTGCAAGAAAATGCCGAGGGCAGGATTTGGCAAGTCAAATCTCTGGTAAAATTGCCCAAGAATGAACTGGCTTGACGAGCTAATCCTGGGTTTTTTTTTTCTCCTGGACCAAAAGGCCAACCCAATCCAAACCCCCTCTGTCCCCAGATACTCTTCATAGAAACATTCAGAGTTCACTCCGAGTCAAATTAAATCAGATTTGCAACTTTCATTCATGCCCAAAATTTGTTAAGTTGAAGTGAACATGGATTTTGGGGGAGTTGCAGTTCTTCATTTTTATTTCGTTCCATGCTCTGTAATCTACACACGTCCGCATCTCACCGGTTTTCTTTTCTACAAAAAGTGCTAGTGTTGCGTAGGGTAACATGGATGGCCTGATGAACCTGTGACCAAGCATCTCATCCTGCTGCTTTTCCAGTTCGGTCAGCTTGGCATTGCACATCCGATAGATCCCTTTGAACGTTGGTCTGCTGCCCAGTTTCAAGTCTATCTGGTCACGGATGCTGAGTTATAGAGATAACTATTGAGGCAAATCACTGGGGAAAAAATCCTTCAAAATCTATGATGAGGATGCAAACTCCTCCAGAATGGAGCTTTTCAGGCTGATGAGATTCATGTTGGCACGTCTGCTGCCATGATCTCTGCTGTTGCCTTTGTTTCCACGTGCACAAACCATGCTTGTATGTTCTATTACGAATGGTGTTTGGCCACATCAGCGAAATTGGCGGTGTGCAATGTTTTACGACTGCTACAACTTCCTCTGCTACTTCCTCTTCTGTTGCTTCCTGTAACCGCCCCTATGTCGTGGGTCGCTTAGTCAAAGGTAGGTATCATTTCTTACCATTAGTGCTGACATAGACTGCTCCGCTGCTCTAGACCACTTGAAAACTATATCCGTAATGAAAATCATGCCCAAGGATGATTTTTTTGGTTTCTCCTCAGTCAATTTTTCCAGAGTGTTACTTTTTGTAGTTGTCTGATTTGCAGTTGAAGTGGCTCGTGAACTCAGCGTACCTGTAGACGCTTGACAGCTTTTCCTTCAAACATCCCTGGCTTGGTGTCTACGCCTAGCTTCTACAATATGTTGTTACTAATGAAACTATGGGAGGCTCCTCCATCCCGTAGTGTCAATATCGTTCTACGAATTTCACAACCCCTCGCTTGTACCTCTAGCAGTGTTGTGAGCCGTTCAGATGGGCAGTTGGTTGGCGCATATTTTTCCAATGGGATGGGAGGTTTGCTGCCTATTCCTGCCCTTCTACCATTTACGTACGCCTCATTCTTTCTCTGTAGCTTTCTCCCCTTTTTTGCCTAAAAATGCCATTTCCAGCTGTCACGTGAGATGTGCCCCGGCTTCTCGCAAGCTGAGGAAAACTGTGGATCACATTGATTGCCTGTGTCAATCTCCATCCAGGATGAGGTTGCCATGGACTTGATGTTGAATACAACAGTTTCTCAATGGGTTTTGCACTTGAGACCCTTGTTGCATTAATTACAAAGTTATATGGAGGCAATTTTGCTGTATGTGATGCTGTTACAGAAAATCAGATGTATTATGCCAAACTGGAATGCTAACAGAAGCGTTCAAGCTTGTACCATGTGTCAAAATTCTTGTTCATTCCCCCAAAGCATGCAGCTTTGGCACGCGCGAAGTCTACCCAAATTTCTGCTGGAGCCGGTGATTCGTGCCATGGTGGATTGATCTGCTCCAGAGGTAGAAAGCCTGCTTTCAGCAACGTGAGAGTGGTCGCGTGAGCCGTTGATGTGCCTCTGTTGGTCTCTTGCTAACATTGGATGGTATTCAGATTGGACCACCAACTTAAAGGCTCGCCACGTAGAATTTAGGCTGTGAGGTCAGTTTTCTTTCTCTTTTTATTGACCCCAAAAAAAGTGAATTACACTTACAAACTCATCAGCCACATATGAACCACCTGTCCTTTGGACTTTGCACGATCAAACAGATCAGGGAATGCTGCTCGAATCTGGAGCTAGCATGGGAGTGATGACTTCTCTTGGTGAGTATTGCTTCTTGCGTACACATTCTGAAGCTCCTCCATTACCGCATTGAGTTGTTGGAACACATGGCTATTGAGGTTCTTGAATACTGATAGTTTTTTGCATAGGCTTTTGTTTATGCCAGCCTGTTGGCTTGTGCCTCCCATCATGCTAGGTGCCGTCCCTACAGGCAAAAATGGTGGCAAAGGATTGGTCTAGTTCAAGGGGTACGACATCGGGTTGACCGTTGGGGTTGCTGGTGCTGCATCATTTACCGCAAAAGTTTTTTTTGTCACCTGCTTTGCCTAGAGAGAATCTTTGACCGTGTGCTATTGATCATCTGTCACCGGAGTCTTCTTTGGATAATACTGCTCGTCATTGGTGCACCCACTCTATTCACCGTCGTCATCACTAGGTCTACAAACTTCTCGGTGGTGGGGATGCATTGATGACTCGTGCCAAGTTTTCACCTTACAGTTAATGCGTCAGCTATCCCTCCAGGGCCGCTGTGCTCTAATACTAAGGGTTACACCAAGCGGAATGTGGGTAGTTCATAGGGATGAGGTGCAGAGCAGAGGACAAGTTGGGGAATTGGGACAGTGGGCTGATTTGTATTTAGCAATAAGTACACTTTGATCACAATTGCCAGATATGTCAAATACATGTTTATGATAGCAAGACAAATGATAAGACATACCTTAGGTCTTGGTCGCTCGAGCCGAGAGGCACGTGAAATGCTGCATTGTGAGTGGTTGCATGAAGAAACTTCAACGGGTTTTGAGAACATCAATGCATGGCTCTACAGAAGTCCATTACCATTGAGAAGTAAGGGTGCACACCAGATCCAATCCGTGGATCTGAAGAAGGATCCGGATTTGAGGATCGGATCAGAATCCTAGATCCAGATCCGCGGATCCGGATCTAGATCCGCGGATCTTCATGGATTTCTGGATTTTCTCCAGATCCATATGTTGAACACGGTATGTTCCACACAAAAACATTTAGACCTTGTCCCCAAGTTACTTTTCATTATGAAAATCCATTATTCCACCTTGATTGTGATAGCCACAGCAGACATCTGCCACATAATTACACTAACTTTACATCATGTCAGCCCACTGTTTTTGCCTTGCAGTCATCAGCACATCACGCATTCATGCAATAATTGGCATACAGTTCACACCATGAGCACACCCACAGATCATGTCTAATGGATTTCAGCGTTGCGTGTCTATTTTTGTTTCTAAGGATACCCATTATGACCCTCTATTTACAAGTCATGAGAGGAAAACAGCCAACTGAGCATGCAAAATGTTCTTCCTGGCAAAGAACCATGTGTATGACAATGGATCATACAATGTCACATTTGAGTTTGAATTATGCATGTGTATTATACGGCAATGGTGCAGCAATGGAAAAGAAAAAAGTGTGGAAACTGGACAAGTTAAGAATCTGATTATCAGGTCATCTCTTGTACATCATCATCTCCAGCTTCTCGGTCATCCCCTCCATCATCTGCATGATTCATGTCCTAATTCTTCTTATTCACAAACAGTGAAAACCCCTTTAGCTCCTCTGCTGCTGCTTCATCCAGGTTTGATGCCCTAGCCTGACGTCACAGCTCGTTGATCCGTGCTTCCTTGTCTGCAAAATCCTTAGCCACTATCCCATGTCGGCTCACAGGGAAGTCCAGCAAGGACGCCTCGTTGATCCATGACTTCATCGTCAAAAGATTCTTCACCGTCAAATGCGCCAGCGAGTGTCTGAAGTTGGTGATGACGTGCCTGCCAAGTGAAAACAGGCATTCAGAGGGTGTGAATGTGCCAGGCATGGCAAAAACATCCATGGAAGCAAGCACAAAAGTAGGAGACTTGGGTTGCAGCTTGAGCTTCCGGTAGTGCTCGAGAATATGGAACTTCAGATATTTTTTTCTCCAACTTGCCCCACTGCTCCACATCCTCTTCCAATGAGTAGAGTTGCTGTATCTGTGCTGGCAGTGGTTCAGGAACCTCAAAGAGGTCCGTCATGGATCAGCAAGAGCAGCTTCAAGGAGTTCATCGTCCTCTAGCTGCTGCTGCCGAGGACAAGTATGCAACTGGCAGCCAGCAGCTGCGGCAGATGCAATTGCAACTGATGCACTGGCAGATGAGACAGCTGCTACAGCAGCTGCTGATGTTCCAGCTGCAGCTGAAGATGAAGTGGCGGTCTCCTGGCTTTGTGGGCCGAGACCAGCTGCAGTGGAGTCCCCACCAGTAGAAGCACCAGTTGAGGCTGTTGCAGCTGCTGCTGCCTCTGCTGCTGCCCGCTGCTCCTCCACCTTTGCATAATACGGCTGGAGCAACTTTAAGACTTTGATGTGGAGCTCGGCTGCAGAGGAGATGCCCATGAGTTTGTGGGTGCTCTCATGAAAGCGCAGCCAAAAGCGGGGATCAGCTGTGGTGGCAAGCACATGCCGCTGACTCAACAGGCGTGCATACTTCTGCAGCTTGCTCTGTGCATCACCCAGAACTTTCTGGATGTCTACAAGGAGCTGTTCTTTTGTTTTCAAACTGCCAGCCGCGCCCCTCCTTCTGCTCTTTTCCTTGGAGGCCAGAGCTTTCACCTGCCAGCCATGCACCTTTTTCAGCATCAACTCAAACAACGGGATGACCAGGTTCAGCGTTGGGTACTTGGAGCCACTGACATCATCTGTGTAGGCCTTGAATGGCCTCAAGTTAAGAGTCAACAGCGTAATGAGAGTCTACTCATCGAAAGTGGGCTTTAGCTGCTCTCCGTCCCGGCCATACCCTTGCAGCCATGCTCGCAGGATGGGCTTCAAGCTCAACACTCGTACCATCATGTCTAGCGTCGATTTCCACCGAGTCTCTGTATCAAGATGCAGAGACTGGTAGTTGATGCCTGCAGCTGTGGCTGTGTTGGTGAGGCTGTGTTCGCGTGGTGTGGACGCGTTGCATACACAGCGATGGCCCTCACTTTTCCAATGATATCGCCTACAGCCTCAATCTTCATCAAGTCGTTCATAGCAAGGTTCAGGATGTGTCCGAGGCACCAGATGTGCCCCTACTTCTCCAAAGAGTACTCTGAGGGAACAATTTGGTTATCGACCATGGCGTCTTTTGTACTTTCACTGTCCACAGTAAAGCAGAAAACCTTGTCCCAGACACCCCATGACTTGATAGCAGTGGAGAAAACTTCAAACAGGTTCACAGTAGTGGGGGCTTCTAAAACAGCAGGGAAGGACAGATCCATGGTTTTCAGCTTCCAGTCATCGTTCCAATTGGCGGTCACACCCAGATACTTCAATTCTTGCCCTTCCGGCTATCAGTTGTGAAGCTGATGGCACTTGCTACCTCTGCGATCATGGTCTTGATGCGGCCCCGGAACCGCTGCTGCAGCGATGACGATCTGCCGCGAGATGGTCATGCGGCCGGGTAGAGTTGCCGCGGGGTTGGCATGCCAGAACACCCACTGCAGCCACGTGGACTCCATGGCGAGGAAGGAGACGTTTTTGTCAATGACGTGCTTCCAGATGCATGTCTGGAAGAAGCGCTTGTCAAAGACTGCACCCACTGCTGCAACACCACGCGCAATCACTGTATTCTCCGGGCTGGTCTTTGTGTCCTCAACCGCCACTGCCACGACGTTAGTAGTTGCCTTCTTCAGCACAAGAAAGGCTGCTTCCTCCTTCAGCTTCTTCCATGATGCGTTGTGGGACAAGCGCATGTGCTTCCACATGTTGCTGGTGCAGCTATTCTTGCAGGAAAAAATGGCAGGGCATAAGTTGCACTTTGCTCTCAGATAGTCGACAGGCCGGTTGGCCATCTGCATAAATGCGCTCCAGATGAAACTATGGTCTTCATTCTTGTGCTTTCCTGAGGGCTCTTCCGCCTTTTTGTCATCTTCGTCGCTTTCGTCCAGCAGGTCCTTAGCAGGGTCAGCCATCGTGCTGGCTGGATGGTTTTCGTTGCCAGAAATGGCTAAGGCATCAAAGCTGGTATGGAACATAGGGACGTCTCCCGTCTCACAGGCAGCGAGGAGACTCGACGGAGGCAAGGCTCTGTCGCAGAGTCTTGCCTCGTGCAGTACTGAGCCCAAACACAGAAGTGGAGGAGCATAAGGAAAACACCCTCCATGCCCAATTTGTGATGTTCAGCGTGGCGTCAGTTTGTGAATAAAGTGGCAAGATTTAGTGTTGTGCACACTAAAAAAAATTCCATTGCTTACACTGTAAGCATGTATTGTGAATATGCGCTGCACAACACATTGTGCTTCTACAAGGTTCAACTAAAACAAGGTTTCCACCATGCAACTTGTACTCGAATAAGAGCTTCCTGTGACTTTCATGTGAGGGTTTTTTTGTATCACACAACAAACCAAATGGAATACTAGGTTTGTGTCTCAAACTGTCACAATGTCCAACATACAGCACACCATGACGCACATCATGTGCTTCATGGCGGCGGATTGACAATGACAGAGCCCCGCCTTTGCTGCACATGTGGCGACCTGTCATTGTGCCGCCATTGCTCGCTAACAAGGCGGGGTTCTCGTTAGACATTCGTTCTGAGGTTTGTGCATACAAACAAGGGATTAACTGCATTCTGCATGATGAATGGTAGAGTACAAGATAAAGGTGGCAAGAAGAGGATCCAGTGCAGGAGATGCTTGCACATTTGTATGAGGTGTCAGGTAGGGCATGCCGTGGTAGGCCGTTAAACGGCTCTGGTATAGCCAACCTGCAAACACATGGTGTTCCATGAGTGATCCACACATGGATTCCGGCAAGGAATGGGATTCCTCACTTTGATGTTTTGAAGCGCTGGAGGGTGAACGGGGTCTCTGGGTTGCATCCCCCCCCCCCCCCTCCCCATCAAGATCCGCGGTTCCCGGATCAGATCGCCGAGGTAGATCCGGGTCCAGATCCAGATTTCCGGTTTTGGATTTGTGGATCATGGATTTGGTGTGCACCCTTATTGAGAAGTAGACCGAACAGCATTGAAACTTCATTTCGGTTGGTGATAATTCTTTTGACCCTTCAAGAAAGTGGTCAGATGTATCAGAACCTTTGGGAATGGAACAACGGAGGTCAGAGCACGTGGCCAAAATGCCCTTGGCTGAACGGCGTAGAAAGCCTGAGGCCGGCACGTGGTAGGCCAAAAATGTAAAGACAAAAATTTCCACTAGCAAATTTTAGGGGCTCGTGTACGTCTTGGACATAAAAATCAAACCAAAATGCAGACGGTGTTGGATGAAAGTGACGCACCAATTCGAGCTGTGATTTTGGTTGGGGAATAAATCAAAATTAAAGCCAAAGACATCACATGAGGGCCAGGATTTTGAGCGAAGGTGCTGACTGCAGTGAGCTAAGGCGTGGACAGCAGCAACCTCAGACAGTGGATGTGGTGAAGTACGGTACTGGAGAAGGGGATGGCGGGTTGGGGAAGGGAGGGTGGGGAGGGGAGGGGGTATAGACTTTCCTTGACAAAAATATCCATATAACTAGCCCAACTCGGTTTGCAACGAAGGAAAGGGACACCTTCCTTGTGAAGCCAATTCTTTTTGTGGAGCCCTGGGCGGTGAGTTTTCCAGGAGAAAAGTGCAGACTTAGCATGCAAAAATGGTGCTCCCCCTTTGCGAGCACGCAGAACTGCCACTACCCAAAAACGTTAGCACGCATATGTAGCACCCTCGCAAAGTGAGCACACAAAAATTTCCACTCATAATGTAGCACAAAATATTGGCACCCTGCAAAAATGACCCTCCACTGAATAGCACAAAAATATAGCACCCCACTGTGCTCAACTTGACAGTTGATTGGTGGCCCATCTATTTTCTCAAAGAACTTCTCTCTTCGTAAAAAGAAGTAACAATGGTAGAAGTATTCCATTTTTGTGGATTTGGTGTATGGCAGAAAAGGACCCCGAAAGATGAATCCTCTCCACTCTCTTCTTTTTCCCTCGTGTGTTGGCTGCCCTTGCTATCAAATTTATCATTCTCACTTTCATTTTTCGTGGAAACTCAAATAAATTTGATAGCAATTCCACCTGACTTTGACACGAGGGAAGAAAGATAGAACGAAGCAATGCCATCTGTCATGGTCCTGTTCCGCAAAAGCCAAGCTTCACAATGATATGTGTTTTCTCTACAAGGTCTACCTCTTTTTATGAAGAGAGAATATGTATGAGAAACAAGATGGGTCACCAATTATTTGTGAGTTTGGGAGTATGAAATGGCATCTTCTATGGTGGGGTACTATCTGTGCGTGCTATTGAGCAGGGGGCACTTTTGTAGGGTGCCGATTTTGTATGCTACCTTGGGGGGAGGGGGGCATTTTTGCATCCTTGCTTTGGGAAGGGGCCACGTATGTGTGCTACCTTGGGAGGGGGTTGTTACGTCCCTGATATACACGAGTCCCCAAAACATGTGAGTGGGAATTTTTCCCCTTACAGACAAGGCCCACCGCGCGACGACCTCAGGATTTTTGCGCCGATCGGCCAAGGGTATTGATGGACATGAGAGTGCCAGAAAGTGACGAAAATAGGTTTCTCAATAAAAATCATTTGGCATAACAGTTACATAGAGGATATTTCACAGGTTCCAACGCACTTTACAGAACTTAATTCAGAGTCCGTTTGAGTGAGATATGGATTTCCAAAGTTTGGAGATCATGGGTCGGGTTCAAGTGACGACCTGAGCAATTTGAGCTCAGAACGCAGCAGGATTATTGGCCAGCACGGCTGAGAGCGGCCTTCAAGGAGAAAAGGCGGCTGGAGGACGTCCAAGAGACTTCAAGGAAGGTGCAGACAAAAATTATTGGTCTTCCAAGTGGTGTGAGACGTAATTTTCTTATGTGACAAGGTGACTGCCGCTCATCCCGCTAGGCTAGAAGGGTGTGCTGGAGGTTAGACTTTGACAGAGTGTATATCAGTGCTCCCTTGGCCAAATGAGGCATATAAGGGCTTGTTAGAAATCTGTGACAATGCACTTTCTCACTCAAGAGTTGATTCATAAATTTGCGTCCTCAGAAAACCTACAATCTCTTCCGTAATTTCTTTCTGTGTAACCTGAAACTCCCTCTCACAAACAGTTGGTCCTGCCTAGGCGGCTCTTAGTGAGACTGATCACTTCCTTGAGGGCTGCCCCAGTTTCCATCAGTGGTATCAGAGCTAGAAAAAGGCTTTGTCTCATCCTTGAGGCATTTCTTGTACCCTGTTGTGTGAGAGAGTCGTTTTGGGGGCTGAACGTTGCACTACCATGGCAAGATCCGATTCTGTGGTAGCCGGCATCAACATCGCCAGTTTTGAAGGCAAGAACTTTTTCAACTGGAGCAACAACATAAAGATGGTGCTGATGGAGAAAGGTCTCTGGATCCAGGTGGATGAGAAGGAGAAGGAACCAGCAGAAACCTCCCTCTCTCCTGGCGAGGTCCGTACCTACCGCGAGAAGCGTGACCGCGCCCTCGCAACCATCCACCTCCACCTCGCCGAACGGCAGCAACTCCTTGTCCATGGCATCCTCACGCTGAAGGAGATTTGGAAAAAGCATGATTCCACTCATGCTTCCAACTCAATCCTCATGAATATGCAGCTGCGTCGTCGCTTTCACACCGTGAAGATGAATGAGTCCGGATCCATGATTGACTAAACTAACATGGTGAAGTCCCTCTCTGACTAGTTTGCTCTGATTGAGGATCCTGTCAAGGAGCGTCTGCTTATGCTTACCATCCTCTCTGGCCTTCGTAGCAGCAACACTCCTCTCATTGTTGCCCTGGACCAGCGTGGCGACAAGCTCTCCCTCAACGATGTGGAGGAGAGCCTTCTATTTGAAGAGGAGCGGCGCAAGGGAGAGGAGGACGGAAGCGGACTGGACGTCGCTCTCATCTCCAACTCTGGTCATGGGGGTGGTGATGCACCAACCAGGGGTAATGGCGGAGGAAGGAAGAAGAAGGGGAACTGCCACTACTGCAGGAAGCGGGGCCATTGGGTGCGCAAATGCCGGAAGAAGAAGGCGGACTTTGCAGTTGGAGTGGGAGCAGAAAAATATTCCGACGCTTCCGCAAACACAGCAGATTGGGAGAGTGGATTTGTGACAACCATCCGGGTCCTACACGTCTCTCACAACACCGCCTTGTTCTGGATCATCGACTCGAGAGCCACGCGGCACATGACGTGTCACCGGGAGTGGTTTGTCATCTACACCGCCATCGAGCCTCGTCGGGTGTACATGGGGGACAATCATGTGCAAATGGTGGTTGGGGAGGGTGAGATTGTGTTTTGTGCTTCCGTTGAGGGTAAACACATGGAACTTCGTGTGAAGGGCTTGCTCCATGTTCCGGGGCCGGCAGCTAACCTCCTCTCTGTCTCATCTCTCGTCTCCGAAGGCATGCAGGTTTGCTTTGAGAATGGTGGCTGCACCATCTCTGCCCGTGCAGGCCGTGTGCTTGCAAAAGCGAACAAGGAGGACGGTTTTTACCGCCTCTACGTGGCGTCGGAGAAGGAAGCCGACTTAGCATTGGCGGCGAGAGAGGGAAAACACGACATCGGCCTGTGGCACCGCCGGCTCATTCACCTTGGCTTTGGCGCCATCATCTCCATGCAGCAGATGGTCTACGGCCTAGAGCTCAAGGGGGTGAAGCAGCCTGGTGCATCGGCTTGTGAGATTTGCACTAAAGGGAAGCAAGCCCACGCTTCTTTCACGGGGGAAGGGAAGGGGGCGGCTGAGCTTCTCCCACTCGTTCACTCTGATTTGTGTGGTCCCCTGCCATCACAGTCCTTGTCTGGCAAGTTGTACTTTGTCATGTTCATTGATGAGAAGTCGAGGAAGACGTGGGTGTCCTTCCAGGCTGGCAAGGATGAGTGATTTGATGCTTTCAAGGTGTGGATTGCTGCTGCACAGAATGAGAGTGGCAGGCGGTTGAAGTTGCTTCGCACTGACGGTGGAGGAGAGTACCTCTCCAATGACTTCCGCTCCTTCCTCAAGCGTCGCGAGATCAGGCACGAGGTCACTCCATCTGGACCACTACAGCTGAACGGCGTGGCTGAACGTACAAACCGCACACTCATGGAGTGTGTTTGGAGCATGCTCAAAGACACGGAGCTCCCGCCAACGTTTTGGAAAGAAGGGTTCAACATTGCCGTGTACTTGAAAAACCGGAGCCCCATGCGTGCCGCGCCACTGATGACACCAGAGGAGGCGTGGACAGGATGCAAGCCAACATCGACGGACCTGAAAGTCTTTGGGTGTGGCGCATTCGTGCACATGCCTGCTGGTAACCGCAACAAGCTGGACGCAAAGTCAGTGAGGGCGGCCTTCCTCGGCTACGACACCATGAGATACGGCTTCTACAACCTCGCTGCTCGCAAGATCATCCGCAGCCGCAATGTCGTCTTTCAAGAGGACATGAAGGGCTGGACTTGGAGTCCAATGACTGCTGTTCCACTTGCTCCCACACTTGTACCTGAAGTGGGAGAAGTTTTGGTAGCAGAAGAGGACGGTGCGGAAGATAGCGGTGACAGTAGTAACGACAAGGAGGTCGAGGGAGCTGAGAAGGAGAAGGAGCCAGCAGCCAAATCTGATGAGGAGGAGCAACAAAACAACGTACAACAGCTACCACGATGGTCTGCAAGCATCAACAAAGGTGCAAAGGACAGTGGGGAGCCGTTGAGGCAATCCGAACGCCTCGCAAGCAAACAGAGGCTGTTGGAGGAGCTGGTGAACCTGTGCACCGTTCCACCACCAACAGAGTCGTCTGATCTCAAGCTGCTCTTCCTCACAGTCACCGATGACCCAGCCACATTTGCTAAAGCCATGCGTAGCGCCGAGGCGGCAGATTGGCATGCCGCAGCAGACGAGGAGTATGGTGCGCTCATGAAGAACAGCAACTACACCCTCAAGAAAGCTCCACGTGGCAGCCAGGTGATCGGATGTCGGTGGATCTTCAGGACAAGTGTGGTGCGGATGGTAAGGTGCTCAGGTACAAAGCATAGCTGGTTGCAAAGGGGTACGCACAGAATGAGGGTGTGGATTACAATGAGACATTTGCACCTGTCGCAAATTTTCCATCCATCCAAGCGATCTTCGCACTTACTGCTGCTATGAACTGGGAGGTGCACCAAATGGATGTGACTTGTGCATTTCTGAATGGTGACCTCAAGGAGGATGTGTAGATGGAGCAGCGGGAGGGGTATGTGGTGGAGGGAAAGGAGGATTTGGTGTGCAAGCTTGTGAAGGTCCTCTACGACCTGAAGCAAGCCCCACGAGCATGGTACCACAAGATGGATGCGCAGCTGGCTGGCCTTGGCTTTGTGCGTAGGGAAGCAGACCATGCTGTCTATGGGCGCACACAAGAGGCTAGACGGATCATCATCTTGCTCTATGTTGATGATCTGCTGATTGCATTTGACTCCAAGTCTCTTTTAGACGATGTGAAGCAGTCCCTTGCTACCAGGTTTGACATGAAGGACATGGGAGAACTCAGTTACTACCTTGGCCTTCAGATCAAGCGTGACCAGCAGCAGCAGACTTTTGAGCTGTTGCAAAGCACGTTCGTGAGCGACATCGTTAAGCGCTTCAATATTGCAGGAGCGCGCATAGCCGCTACACCAGTGGAGGTGGGAGCAAAGCTGAGCATGACACAGAATCCTCACGTCAGGCAAGAGAGCAGCAGCATGGAAGCAGTGCCGTACCAAGCAGCAGTTGGTAGCCTCATGTACACAGCAGTCGGCACGCGCTTTGACATCAGCCAAGCAGTGGGAGTTCTCAGCAAGTTTTGCGCGAATCCAGGCGTGCCGCATTGGGAGGCGGTTAAGCGGGTGTTGCGCTACCTGGATATCAGCAGCAGCCTTTGCCTCACCTTCAACGGCAACAACAGCCCCATCTTCATTGGGTACAGTGAGGCAGATTGGGGAGGTGACCTGGACACAAGGAGGTCGACCTGTGGGTTTGTGTTTGTGCTCTGGGGAGGTGCAGTCAGCTGGAGGAGCAAGAAGCAAGAGTGTGTTGCCCTCTCCTCCTCCGAAGCAGAGTACATCGCCCTGAGTGAAGCAACAAAGGAAGTCGTGTGGCTGCATGAGCTGCTAGCAAGCCTTGGACAGCAGCAGACCACAGCCACCACCATCTACAGTGACAACATGAGTGCCATTGCTCTGACGAAGAAACCCGAGTTTCACGCCCGCACCAAGCACATCGACCTGCAATACCACTTCATCCGCGAGCTCGTGGCAAAGCAGGTGGTGCAGATCAAGTTCTGCCCTTCAAGCATGCTGGAAGAATTTCTGACCAAGCTGCTGGCAGCGCACCGCTTTCAGCAGCTGAGGGGACAGTGCGGACTTGTGTGATTTTTTTTCTCGCAAAGTGGGAGAATGATGGATATGAGAATGCCAGAAAGTGACAAAAATAGGTTGCTCAATAAAAATCATCTGGCATAAAAGTTACATAGAGGATGTTTTACAGGTTCCAAAGCAATTTACGGAACTCAATTTGGAGTCCGTTTGAGTGAGGTATGGATTTTCAAATTTTGGAGATCATGAGTCGGGTTCAAGTGACGACCTGAGCACTTTGAGCTCAAAAGGCGGCAGGATTATTGGCCAGGACGGCTGAGAGCGGCCTTCAAGAAGAAAAGGTGGCTGGAGGACCTCCAAGAGACTTCAAGGAAGGTGCAGAAAACGATTGTTGGTCGTCCAAGTGGTGTGAGACATAATTCTCTTGTGTGACAAGGTGACTGCCGCTCATCCTGCTAGGCTACGAGAGTGTGCTAGATGGTAGACTTTGACAGAGTGTATCTCAGTGGTCCCTAGGCCAAATGAGGCATATAAGGGCTTGTTAGAAAGCTGTGACAATTTAATTTCTTACTCAAGAGTCGATTCAGACATTCGCATCATTTGCAAACCTACAATCGCTTCCGTAACTTCTTTCTGTGCAACCCGCAACTCCCTCTCACAAACAGTTGGTCCTGCCTAGGCGGCTCTTAGTGAGCCTGATCACCTCCCTGAGGGCTGCCCCAGTTTCCATCAGGTGTTTTGGCAACCTGCAACGATCTCGGTGTTCCGTTCAAGAAGGTTCCGACAAATTTGACCACTTGGCAAAATAGTCATCAGAAGATTCACAAACTGCTTTGATGTTTTGGTACTGTCCAGTCAACTTCTTGACGGTGTTGGAATTTTGTAAAATTGTGCCTCGATGCTCTGAAAGCCCCCCGAATTCTCGGTGGAGCTTCTTGAGGTTACCAGTCACGGTGTGGCCTTGTACGCAGCACTCGGCTTGAATGCCGAGGACCCAACATATACCTCATTGTGATTCTTGTTGTAGTATGTATGCGTTCGACTTGTTTGACATGTTTCACCAAAGTACACTATCTGCTTAATGCAAATCATCCCTTTGTCCCAGTTCCTCAAATTGTCTAATCCACACCTCATTCTTGCAAACCACCCACGTTTTGCTTGACAAAACAATTTTTATCAGAGGGCAGTGGCACTGGAGGGAAAGCCAATGAATTCACTACCAAGCAACAATCTTGCATGAGTCCTCATCGCAGCTCCACCTTTCAGAAGTTCGAAGAATTTGAGACAACAACTGTGACTGGAGGGAGCGCATCCAACTCCAAGGAGTAGTAACCGGAAAATACTCTGGTGATGGAGGACCAGTAGCTCAAAGACATCGATACTCCAAAGGAAAATTAAGTAGCGGCAATGGTCGACTCGGTTAATCACCCCATAGGCTCCGCGAACCATCCGCCCCCATCGTTGCACGCCGGGACGAAACCTGGTGTGATGGGAGACACCAATCGACAAGTTCGTATCAACAAATGTATCTACCAGAAATTGTTGTAACTCAAGTGCCTCTATGTCCTTGTACTCCAACAACTCAATGTGGCAAGGATGAGCTTCAAGATTGCCATGCATGTGAGGCAGTACTCACCCAGAAAACATTCAACTTTTGAGTGAACCCCACATTTGCCTGATACTTCCTGAGCCATTTGATCCTGCAAATCTGAAGTACCAACGGTCAGGATGTGGCCGAAGAGTTTGGAGATTTACTTCACTACTTCTGGGGTCAAAAATTAGAAAGGGATTCACCTCACGGTCTTGCTTTTTTGTGGTACGTCTTTAACTTTGTGGTCTGATCTAAAGACCATCCAACGACCATAAGAGACAGGTAGAGCTAGATCGACGGCTCATGCTACCACTCTCACATCATCCACCGCATGCATTCTACTTCTAAAGAAGGTAAATCTGAGATGGGAAGACTCTACCAAAGAAATGGAATGAATTTGCGCGAGCCACTTTGGCCAGCTTTGGAAAGATGAATGAGAAATCTGACGTATGGTACATGATTCAACACTATGATTCAACACTTGCATGAGCAGTATTGTGTGATGGAGTACACGTGGTGATTTCATAAATTATCATCGGAGGCAAGGTCACTGATCATTGGCGATGATCTCACCTCCGATGAGCTTTGTTCTACTAAATAAACAGCCTCAAGTGAGGTATCCGGTAAGCAATTACCATTTTTGGCATGTATGACAACCTTATGTAAAAGATTTTAGTTGCCGATCACATCAAAATGATGCGTCACTGTCTACAATGATTGGACATAGGAATCCAACAGCTGGTGACCCCAAAGCATTTTTTTATCATGAAACAAGGAATTCGCAGTCAATAGAAACCTCATCTTCGATGGATATTGATGCCGTCAATTAACGTGATCAATGGCTCTGCCGGAGTTGAGGGAAACCGGGCCATATCGCGTGCGATTGTCAGAAATGGCATCAGCAGGCAAAAAGGAGAGTGGGGAAATGGCAAGGGGCAGGCGTAGACAACAAGAATCATATCCGATTGGAAATTTTTTCTTCAACCAATATCCCATCTGAGTGGCTCGCATGGCCACCAACAAGGGTTCCTGAGATTGCAAAGTTTGACGATGGGTACGAGGACCACCAACCGACAACACTGCTATCAGTGCAAGCGAGGGGTTGTAAGAGTCAGTACAACTACATGGAGGAGATTCTCATAGTTATTCAAGCAAGGACATGGTTCAGAAGCTGGGTTTGTATACCAAATCAGGGGAGTTTGGAGGGAAAACCATCAAACCTCTCTCACTGCAACCTGGACATCAAAACAATCTAATATTGCGAAGAACTTGCCCAATGAGCGACCACAGAATCATCCTCGGGGAAGATTTTGTGTACCAACACGATCCATAGGTGGATTCAAGCAGGGGATTTTTCTGTCAGAATTAATGGCAAAAAAGCAAATCTGCCTTTGATCCAGCAACCCAGGACACAGCGGTTGTTATGGGAAGCAGCAAAGGTGGAAGTTGCAGCAGCCATAAAATGCCAGCTGATATCTTTGGACGTGCCCAAGAGATGTCTGCAACGTGGAGCTCAAGCGTGACTAGTCCACATGGAGACAGGGAAGGTGGAAAAAATCATAGGAGAAGGGACGTCCATATTGGCCTCGACACTTGACAAGTTTGTAGCCATTTTTAGGGAGTTTGCACCACTCATCAAGGAGGTCAAAGGTGCAATTTCATGTAAAACGCCCCCAAGAGCTAGCTCCACATGGGAACCTCCATTACCTGATAGAAATAAAACCAGAGAGAAAACCAAAGTTGAAGGAAACATATCGGATGATCAATAACAAGCTGACCAGACTCAACAATCATCTCAACATGATTCTCGTTCACAAGTTCATCAGACCGTCCACATCTCCCTCCACGACACCTATACTTTTCGCTAAAGATAAAATTAGAGAGATGTGGATGTGCGTGGACTAATGACTAATGAGTGTAAAAAAAGTACAAAAAAATCAAGATATCTACCATCTCCCCCGAGTAGGTGAACTTTTTGACCAACTTCGCGGGGTCCAAATACTCACCAAAACAGATTTACACAACAGCTATCATCAGATCCACATCTCAAATGAGGTTAGTGAGAACATAATATTCTGCACCAGGTACGGGCACTTAAACTTCATGGTTATGACGTTTGGACCCACAAACTCCCTCACAATATGTATGACAAAGATGAACAATACTTCTGGGCCGTACCTTGATGGCTTCATTGTCATGTATCTTGAAAACATCCTCATGTACAGTTGCACCCCAAAGGAGCACAATGTACATCTTTGCAAGTTCTCAAGATTTTATAAAGAGAGGAATTCTACATAAAACTCTGAAAATATAACTTTGTTTTCTGTTCAATTGAGTTTTTGGACCACATGATCGGCAGCGGAAAACTTACCATGGACCAGGAAATGGTTGAGACAGTTAGTGATTGATCGATGTCGACAAATTCCCAGGATGTACAGGTGTTTTTGGGCTTCTCCAACTAAAACTATCCATTTGTAAAGGATTACACCTAAGGTTGCATGCCATGCCGGAACCGCGGTTTCAATAAAAGAACTGGCACTGCGAGTCTCACATCCTCTTGCCGCGAGAACCGAGGATCAAGTACCGGAACCGCAGCTCTCCGGACTCGTGGTTCTTGACATATTAGACTCACGGTTTCTTTCATCTAAGACTTACGGTTCATTCTCATGCTAGTTCACAGTGCGGGTATTCTTGTGTTCACGGTTCCGTGCTTTGTGGATTTGCCGTTTGACTTGAGTAGACTCACGGCTCTTATTTTGGTAAACTCGCGGTTTCAAAACACATTTGCATATTTTTTGCACAATTTTTGTACATGTAATCCCAGTGATCACAACATGTGAATAACCAATTATGCATATCACACTCAATGTGTGTATAATGCTTTTTCCTAGTGTACTTTGTCCTTTTCTATATCCTCTGCAGATATGCCACACTGAACTTCTGTGTACAGTGAACACTGAATGTACCAAAAGTATGCGTTGTGTGTGTACACAGTACACACCTGTGTACACAAGCATCTTGTATAGCATACTACAATATAATCCTGCTTACAACTACACATTACCTATGTGTATGAACTTCTGCACGTCTGATTTTATTATGGTTGGCATGTTTGCAATGCTGAAATGGAACGATCAGGAATGTTAAAGAAGCAAGTGAAGAATCTGATTGAATGAATTATTGAGTGTACATACGTAGAGACACAGGAAAGGGATTGACCATTCAAGAATTTTTTGTGGAGCGGGGTCATGGTGAACCCGCTCCTCCCCCCCCCCCCCCCCCCCCCCCCCCCCC
>SZWC01004968.1:28932-41985 GCA_023375785.1 Penium margaritaceum
ACAAAATAACAGACATGACGCTGGCATCGTGAGTCACGACCATTGTTTGGAACTACCTTCAATGGTGGACGTTAGTGGGTCAAGGCCGGGGGCCTGACTCCCACATACCCCAAGGAACAGAGTTCCTTGGGCACCTACCCCGATGTAAAGTAAGTCACATGGAATGCAGGGTATTCAATTCCCTGAAATTTTCCATCGTGAGATGTGAGCAAGGGTTAACCACCACCGAGGCAAAATCTCAGCCAAAAAGAAGGAGATAGAGAGAGAGAGAGAGAGAGAGAGAGAGAGAGAGAGAGAGAGAGAGAGAGATGACTCTAAAATGCAAGCTACCCTATTGCTCGTGGATTTTGATGTTAATTGTTTTTTGACTCGATTCAATGTGATACATTTTTTTGTTCAATGAATTCTACATACCATATGAATAATTGAACTCGAATTCTATCCAAGAGGCTAAGGGATTTCAAGCTTCAATGGTGTTTTTCTCCACATAAAACGTTGAAATCAAGGTACCATTTGATGAAGATTCGACCATTAAGGACTACCAAAATAATTCAAACTTCAAAAATCTCGTCTAATTCAAAGATTTCACAATTCACAATTTTCCATTCGTTGAAATCCAAGAGCAGTAGGGTAGTTCTTCTACGTACCATGAAGAAGGACATGCTTGTTTATGAGGATTTTGTGCGCTCCCATGGTGAACTAAGAGCTGCTGTAATGCAGTCAATTTAACACAGTTCAAAGCCAGTTGGAAGCTTCTGTGGTGAAACCACGCATCACCAAGCCGAGGGACGTGCAACTTGGAGCAATGTGACTGCACATGTTTTCTTGTATCCTGGGGCCTGAAAACTAGGTTTGGTTGCATCTGAATCGTTGGATGGGGAATATGTTAAGGAGAATGAGAATATGTAATGATTTGTGCCAGTGCTAAATTTCATTTGTACTTGCACTCTGTGCGGTGTCTACCTCATTCCTCCAAATGATGTAATCATCCCACACAGCATTTGCAATGTCATTTCTCATGGTCCGCATCATCAGATCCCCATTTTGCTTTGAGTCATGTCGTGCCTGCAGTATTGGATTTTCTGGAATAGGAAGGATGTTGGTATCGACAATGTATTCATCATCTTTGTCATGTTGTTGGCGTGTAGTTATCATGTTGTACATGATGAAGCAGGAAAGGATAAGATGTGGCTGGAACTGCATGTTGTAGTGTGGAATTTCTCAAATGATTTTAAATTTTAGATAATTGTTTCAAAACACAAAAAGCCCGCTCGATCATGAAGCAGGTGTAAGCATGTCTCCTGTTAAACAGTTCCTGCACATCCTGTGTCTCACTTGCACCATTTCCACACTCAATTGAAGTGATAGTGACACCGTCCATAAGGCGTCAATAATCCATATCCCTCTAGAAACCCGGAAGTTTCCAAAAGAAAAGTGTCGGGTAGAACTTGCAGCCCCCGACGCAAGGACTCACTGAAGTATATTACCTTCATGTGCTGATCCCACCCACCCGGTAGTGACGTATGTAAACTTCAAATCAGCATCGCATGTAGCCAACACATTGTGTGAAATTTGTATATGTCTGTCAGCAAACGCACCCCTTTGTAAGTGACATGGAACCACTGCAACATGCGTGCAATCTATCACACCAACAAAATCTGCTAACCATGGCATGTATTCCCGTCTCCCTCTCCATGCACTAAATGAAGGATCGGCCGCGTTGGCTTGTCTGATGACTGTTGGAGCGAGGCTATTGAATTTTGAAAAAATCTGTCAAATACATGAAGCATGGTTGCTTCTCCAGATTGGAAATACTCAGTGCATTCATGCACTAAGAACGCATGTCACACACATTATAGCCATATAAACATCTTTTCCTCAACATATAGATGCGCATCCATGAACGATGTGCAACGACACAGTTCATGCACAATGTACTCCCATGTCTTGCGCATTACGTGCGTCATACTAAAGATGCGCAGAGGATGCCCAAGGCTGATATCCGTCAACCATGGTAGCCTGCCATATTCTCCATTGTGGATGGGGCATCTGAAGATTTGTGTTATTAAACGACGGAGGATGTCAAGGACGATGTGTAAAAGCAGCTGCCGTAGTCGACGGTGGATTCTTGCAGCACATCGGATTATTGCAAAACGCACTACAGAGCATTGAGGGATTTGTGCATCCATGGCGAACAAACATGTGCAACGCAATTCATCGTCCCATTACAAGGGATGGTGTAATTGAGGCACAGAATGCAATGCGAGAGGTGCCGTTGCGGCACCAACCGTTACAAGACCATCGGCTTTGGGCTCACATCTACGCTGACACAAAGCCTTTGGAACAATATAGTGCACCTACAACATCTTTTAAAAGAAATCATATGAACAGAGGGGAAAATGTGTGGTGAGCACAAAACAAAACGTGTCTTACAACATATCGTGACCCGCAATATAAATTGTCCGGCAGAGTTACAAGGTACCCTATTTTGGAAATCAAAAGGCGCTATCCGCCCCGTGTTGCAGATTTTCTCCATTCGCCTTGGGTTAAAGTTTTCCATCACAAGAAGCCTTGCAGTTTGAAATCTTGATCTCAGGACGCCTCGCATCTAGAGTGTGTGTCATGAGGGACCCCGTCGGGTACATGGTCATTTTCCATTTGTGTCCATTTTACAACATCAGTGTCATCTCTCAATGAAAAAATATCTGCAATACATTCATTTGTTGTCGTGTAGATGGGACTGTTCACACATGATGAAGTAAATGATGCCTTCCTATCTGAAGCGACAAACTGACACCAAACGACAAACTAGATTGGGGAGGTGGGCACATTTTCAACAACAGACAACCAAGCATTACAAAACCGACACATGATCGTCGTCTGCTCTTCTACTTAGAGTAAAGGACTTTCCAAAAATAAAAATGAAAACACTAACCCCAATGAAACCAAAAAAAAAAACATGTGGATTACCCAATGCTTAGATAGAGTACATGAAAACCTGGAATACCCTAGGTTTTTGGGTATTCTGTATGGACACGATGTACCCCGCGGGTGTTATGTACCAGAAGAACACGAGTTCCTAATCTTTTTGAGTGAGCATTTCCTTCATTACATCAATAGCCCACCGTGCGTTGGGACCTTGATTTTCACTCTAACGGTCAAGGGAAAATCGGCGAACAGCCTCCGCCCTCCAACAAACCTTTTTACACCTTCTGACAACTTCGACCACTTTCAAGAATCCAAGACAAAATTGTCACGACCTTTTGTTCAACATCTTGATGCATCAAAAAAAATCTAGATTTATAAAGATGCATCTCGCATCTTCACCGTCGATCCTCAAAGCCCCCCTACTTCTTGGCGGAGCTACTTGAATCCAACCACTCACAACGCGACTCCACAAGCGTCCCTCAACGATCCACCCAACGACTCCCACTTGTAACAACTCAACACTTGTATACATGTCTTCCATCATTTCGACACTTTTCATCGAACTACACTTACTGCTGTTTATAAATTGCTCAAGTGTCCCAAATTCTCAATCGTGTTCTTCCTCACAGCTTCTATCTATTCACCATCTATGCTCTGTTTGTCATAACACTTGGTACCATAGCGCAACAGTGCTGGAGAGGTATCCGACAATTTTACCCATCCGAGGACTACCTTGCACAAGCAGTAAGCGCATCTCGCACGTCAAGACTTTGCAGACTTTGCGACTACAACGTAAAGCGAGCGAGTGCATCTGACGACCAGCAGCAGGTCTACGGTGATGACTTCAGTGATGGAGGAGCAAAACGTTCCCATGCACGTGAACCTTGAAGCAGCAGCAAACGCTGGCGTGGCAGGCTATGTGGCAGCTGGATCAACGCCTACGGCTCTGTCGACCAATCCGGTCACAGATTCAACGGCGGTAAACTAACCGCCTCTACCGATAGCCTCAATGACCACAGCAGGAACGACTGGTGTCACTGGAAGACAGGCGCAGATCAATGAGCACCTGGTGAACCGTATCGCTGCGCTAAAGGGGATCAATAGCCATCTGCTCCAACAACTCAACATCATGATGGAGGCTCTTCGCAATGCAAGTGCACAAGAGGCGGTGCTCGTCGCGAGAAATACCCAACTCTTGAGCAAACCCAAGATTTGACCGGCCCCGCCCATACCATTTGATCCTAAAAATTCCAAAGGACGAACGGTTTGGATCCGGCTAACGAGTCTGGAGGTGTTCTTTACCATTGCTAGGGTCAACGACAATAAAAAAGGATTGACCTCGCGGCCATACTTTTGATGGGCACGGCACTGAGTTGGTGGTCTGATCTAAAGGCCATCCAACAACAGCAAGAGACCGATGGGCCTCATCGACCACCAATGGTGCCCGTCTCATATCACCGACCGTTGGCGTTCAACCCTTGGAGCAGATCAACCCACAATGGTAAGACATGCTAACGCCACCAACCGACTGCAACGAGCTCTTGCGTGCAATGCTTGCACGATTCGGATGATTGAATGAGAATTCTGACGCTTGGTACAAGCTCCAATGCCTCCATCAACAGTCCAGCGTGGCAAAGTGTACACGGAGATTTTGTGAGATGATCACTAGTGCAGAAATCACCCCCGACGTGCCCTTTTTTCCCAAAACCAGTGATCTCAAACAAGACATCCGACAAGGGATTATCATTTTTGACATCCAAAATGACTTACCGCGGATTATCGCAGCAGTAGAAAGGATCGATAGTACCTACTACATCGCTCTGGTCCAAGAAATCCTACAATGGGCGACCTCCCAACCATAGTTATCACGGGAATGCAAAAGGCCAGTCGTTGGATTCTTCAAGTCCGATGGAAGTGGATGCCGTAGACCAAAGAGATACGTGCACCTGTTACAACTATAGAAAAGTCGGGCACATCGCTTGCAACTGGCGAAAAAAGTAGCCAAAAAGGGGGGGGGAGGGAGTCACAGAAAAATGAGTCGGGAAATGGCAAAGGGTAGGATTTAAAGGCGTGACTCTTTTCCGTGAGGAGCGATCTACACCGAATGATTGCCCATCCAAACGGCCCACGACGTCGCAGAGGAATTCTGAGATCGCAAAGTTTGACGAGGGATACGAAGACGACCAACTGGCAATAGTGCTAAAAGTGCAACCCCAAGGTTGTAAAAGTTACGCACCGGTATCGGCACTATTGGATGAGGAGCATTTCACAATTTCCTAAGAAACGACATGGTTCGTAGGCTGGGTTTGCAGACTAAACCAGGGATATTTGAAGGAAACCCCGTCGACGGGAGATTGCAAATAAAGAAACTCCAAGAAGCACTGCAAATACAAGTGTGATATCTATGAGATGTAACAGTGTGGAGGTCATGTCCAATGAGTGACCAAAAAATCATTCTAGGATGAGATTTCCTATACCGACACAATCCGTAGGTTTGCTGGAATAGCAGTGACGTCTATGTGGAAATCGATGGCGCCAAACGACAACTTCTGCATGTGGAACGGAAGACAAAAACAGAAGAAGCAGAGGTGGAAGCAACAAAGGAAGCCGTTGTACCAAAAAAAAAACAACCTCTGCAGCTGATACCGCTCAACGTGGCCAAATACTACATACAGCAAGGAGCTCATGCATGGCTGGTGCATCTTGAGCGAATGGAGGAAGCATAAGTAGCAACAGCTGACTCGTCACTCTCATCGGTCTCATCGGCCTCATCGGCCTCATCGGCATCATCAAAGTTTGCGATGTTACCCGAAGAATTTGCACCGCTCATCCAATAGTTTGCGGATGTCTTCCCCAAGAACTCCCAAGAACCCTGTCACCTCAACTGGACATTGAACATTGCATTGAGCTGAAACCGGGCAACCGATCCACAGTCTAAGGGGCCTATTGAATGAGTGACCACGAGTTTACTGAGTTGAAAAAGCAGCTCGACGAGATGCACGGTCAAGGGTCCATCCGCCTATCCACGTCACTATACGCCATACGTCAATACTGTTCGTGAAAAATAAAACTGGCAAAATGTGGATGTGCATGGACTACTGGGCATTGAACGAGATAAAATTTTCTGAAAACTCTCAAAGTGCAAATTTGGTCGTCGTTCGATCAATTCTTTGGGTCATGTCATCAATGGCGGACGGATCACCATGGATCCGAAAAAAGTGGCAGCAGTCACCAATTATCCATTGCCGACCAACATTCGAGAAAATCATTTTTTTCTTGGTTTCTGCAATCACTACTGGCGCTTCACACGGGATGACGCCCGAGTGACAGTGCCTCTCTCCGATCTCACTCAAAAAGAAAATGAGTGGCGGTGGGGAGACAGCAAACAAGAAGCATTCACCGCTTTGCAGAACGCTCTGACCTCGGTGCTAGCCCTGAGATAAGACAATCCAACGGTCGGCTACGTCATGGCTACGGATGCCTTAGATAGAGCCAAAGGCACAGTCTTGTTGCATGGCCATGGCAATGGAAACACTACTAGTGGGACAAGATGCAATCCGATGTGGCTAACTTGTGCATATCCTACAGCACGTGTCAGTGACATAACCCCGTCGCACTCGGCCACTCGGACTTCTGTAGCCGCTCCCCATTCTGACACAATTGTGGACCGACATCTCCATGGATCTTGTCAAAGGACTACCAGTCACACCCGAGGGATATGACGCAAGGGGCAGATTCCTTTTTACCCACCATTTGAAAAAGTTATGCGCAGGTTACCCACGTTTGAAAATTTTATTTACGTAATAACCAGTCGTGGGAGAAGATGACTAGTATGTCCACTTTTTGGCAGGTCCCTTCCGTTCTCCCCACACTTTTTAATTGGTGACCATAATGTCCAAAATTAAAAAACGATGCACGCTTTACCCACTCTTTACGAGGTGACTCCAATACCCACTTTGGACATCCGCTTGTCACTAAACGTGACGAGCGGATGTCCAAGGCTCATGCTCCTAGACACCGCAAATCCTGCAGAACGGACCCCACATCATCCCTGTCGCAAGTGAAATTGGTCATTGAGGAACTAATCTTACTTTATGAAACGTACTAATATTCGTTCGTTTACAGATTGTTCCACGATTTGTAAACGAACAAATCGTGGAAAGATTGGTTCGTTTACCACCATTGGCTGTTCGTCGACAATCGATCTGCTCAAAACACTCCTCATTAATGAGGGGCTATACACTTCGAGGAGAAATGAACGACATGATCTCTATTTCCCAGATATATCGAACAATATGGTTTGTCATATTCCCCAACGAAAACAATAAAGTTCTCTCTGATTCTTTGTAGAGCCCCCGAGACAAAAAGATGGGTGCGAGATCGTCGCCCTCGCTTCTTTTGTTCCATATCTCATGCAATACGAGACATGGAAGCGAGGAAAGACTTTGCTTCGGAAGTGCGAAAGACAGTACCCTGCAAAGTGAAACGGGCCCCATTTTCTTACTGTGTATCGCACCATGCATCGCATGCTGGAAGAACAAAAGCAACATCGACGAGGTCGTCCGCGTATTATTTTCAAAAGAGGTCAAGCATCAAAAGCAAATCCGTGCCTATTAAGTCGATCAAACAGACGAGGAAACCTTTGAGCTGTTAGATTTTACAATCTTACGAACCAAGACTATGCATTTTTTAAACAGATAGATGTTTTTGTTATATATATCTGCAATACTNCAAAGTGAAACGGGCCCCATTTTCTTACTGTGTATCGCACCATGCATCGCATGCTGGAAGAACAAAAGCAACATCGACGAGGTCGTCCGCGTATTATTTTCAAAAGAGGTCAAGCATCAAAAGCAAATCCGTGCCTATTAAGTCGATCAAACAGACGAGGAAACCTTTGAGCTGTTAGATTTTACAATCTTACGAACCAAGACTATGCATTTTTTAAACAGATAGATGTTTTTGTTATATATATCTGCAATACTTATGTACGATTGAAGATCTCTAATATTTGTACTCAGAAATATTATATTGTATTATGTCCGATATGGTTTGTGATGAAAGCCGTATGTTGAGGTTGACGATTTGCCGTTGGATAGGACACTCTAATGTCTCAAGTATTACAAAAGAATGGTAACTTTCAAGCTAAGTCGCTACAACGATAACAACAGGCCCTTAACAGATGCTATCTGTCGATGCTCTAAGAAGAGCCGATGTCGTCGGCCTCGCTTCCCTCGTTCCAACATGCGATGTCTTGGCAACGTGCAATATTGCTTTTTTGCGCGTAGTGTGCAAAAAAGTGAGTGGACCACCACTCGACCAAACTTGAGCACGGCTGTCCATGCCGGCGGGTAAACCCCACCCGCTGAATGCAAGAACGAGCTCAACGATGCGAAATAGCCACGTTGTGGAGACGACATCAGACGAAAACTTAAAAATATGCACCCCAGCCAAAACTGGCTGCAAAAGGCGACCATATTGATCGATATCTTGGCAAATAACTGAAAACATTGCAGTTGTGCTGTTGTATTTGCCGTCGCATCCCATGTAAACAATAAGAAAAAAAATATCGTGATGAATCCATAGAATCCTAAAATATACTTCATATAATCCCCACCGTTCCAAGAACATGCATAAAATACCAGTATTCTAGTCAGGATTTTTCAGAAGTGGGTACCGCGTTCACGGTTAGTTGCTATTCGCACTTTGTGGGCAATGCGGTCACCAGTTAAAAAGAGTGGGTATTATGTTCGTTTTTTGTACAAAGTGGGTATGCGGGAATTACGATGCTCAAAAGGTGGGTATAAAGGAATTAGTCTGTATGACGCAATCCTCATAGTTGTCAACAGGTATTAAAAAATGTCTCACTTCATTCCGACTATGACCACCGTTACCATCGAGGGAACGGTGCGACTATTTGTAAACACCATCGTGTGGTTACACAATGTGAGTAGAGCCATCACAAGCAACAGGGACGATCGATTCACAAGCCATTTCTAGTGTGAACTGATGACTCGCTACAGCAATCAGTTTTAAATTTCAACGGCATTCCATCCTCAAACCGACGGCGAGACCGAGCGCACCAATGAGGCACTCGAACAACTTCTCCGAACATTATGCGAACCTCATGGGATGGATTGGGCACAAAAACGTCTGACTACCAAAATCGCCTACAATTTGGTCATCTCCACCGCAACGGGTAAAACTCGTTCGAAGTGGTGTGTGGCAAACTTCCCACCACAGGAGCGGGACTTGATAGCGAAAGTAGCATTCCCGTGGTTGACGTCCAACGCAGCAACTTCTCCACCATCAGGGATAAAACACGGCAAACACTCGCAAAGACACAAGTGGCGATGAAACGAACAGCTGACCGACATTGTAGTGATGATGTTTTTGCCAGTGGAAACAAATTTCTTCTCAGTTTGGCCAACATCAGACTCCGCGGAGCCAACTATTTGAAGCTGAGACCCTGATGGTTGGGACCATTTCAGATCGAGCGCGTGCAAAACCCCATGGTTGCGCGACTCAAAGTTCCTGACCGTGTGCAAGTTCATCCGGTGTACCATATCAGCAGACTCAAGGACTACCGAGACCCCGGAGAGAACTTCCCCAACACGGATGTCCCTCCCCCTCCTCTTGTACAAGTGGAAAAAGACATAGTATGTCATCGAGGACATCCTCGGCCACCGACGGCGTGGAAAAACATCGGAAAACTGGAGTGTCTCTTATATTCGACTTGCATGATTATTTCCTTCGTCCACTTTAGCATATTAAATCTCTTTGCCCATAGATGAATCACTCTTAAACTTACACAAAAACCCGTTTCTCTATACATAGTCTGTAAAGAAAAATGCAAGAAGGAAATCACTCAAATGCATGCAAAATGCAGTACAAAAAATGAGAATCCACACTGCCATGCTGCATTGGGATGGCTATGTGGAGAATTGCCCACGCGAATTCATTGAAGGGGAATAAAAAAAACTCAAATCGTTCACGTGAAAAACTCAAAACGATTGAAGACGACTTCCCCTCGGCCATCATCTTCACCTATGTACTCAATCAGAAGGACTGTCCACTGTCCTTCACCTCACCCTTTACACTCCGGTGGAAACATCCCAACCTTTACCCTCTCCCTTCATTCCTGTCTTGGGGGGCCACATCCAACCCCCGGGATTTTTTGGTGCTGAGGTCGCTCCCCTGCCTCAATCAGTTACAACCAAGGGTATAAAGAAATGGTCGAGGGGACAGCTCAGCTCCTACGGTACTACACACAGAACCTTACAGTCCGTCAGTCTGTGTGCATCAGATCGTCGTCCAATGCACGCAGACAAGGGGCACTCGCATGTGGCTTGTCGCAAAAATCGCACGGAGTCCTCTTGGCGGTGCCTGGCCGTCTAAAGTATTGTCGCACGACATGCGAAGGGTGGTAGGTGCGCGACGTCCCTCCAACGCTCCAAAGTTCACGTTTTGAGGTTCAAAGTGGAGGGGACAGACCATGGAGCTGAACAAACATTTGACCATTATCTAACACATGATTAAGAAAAATGCCCACGAACAAAGCAGGGTAGAAAACACTGGGCTAGAAATTATAAGCGAATACCACTGTCACTTCATTTAATTATAGAAAAATGATGAATATAAAAGACATTGCGATATCTTGTCAAGCGGCACGGCTACTACGCCACGCATAACAGCAGAGAATCCCACGACAACCTCGTAAACGTCGATCACCTTATCAACGGATATTGTTGCCGTCATCGAGCCACATCTCTCCACGCGCTAAGACGTCGTGGCTGAAAGAGGACAAAATGTTGCGTACTAGACGTACACGAGCCTCTACTCTTTCTGAGTGGATATAGTTATTATTACAAAAATAGCCGACCGCACGTCGAGACATCGATTTTGCCTCCGAAATTTGAGGGCGATTCGGCCAACTGCCCTCGCCCTCCAACAAACCTTCCCGCATCTTGTGACAACTTTGACCACTTTCAAAAATCCACGAAAAAAGTGTCACGACCTTTCGATCGACTTCTCGACGCATTGAGCCATGTCTAGATTTACAAAGATGAATCTCGCATTTTGCCATCGATCCCCCAAGCCCCCTGATTTCTAGGCAAAGCTTTTCGAATCCAACCACTGAGGACGTGACTCCACACGCGTCGCTCAAAGATTGACCCAACGACTCTGAACATGCCTCATTCGTAACTCGACAATTGTATATACATATTCGATCATTTCGACACTAGTCATCGGAGTACACTTACCGCTAATTATAAGTTGTACAAGTGTCCCAAAATCTCAACTGTGTTCTGCCTAAAAAAGTCTACCTTTTCACCATCTACGCTCCGTTTGGCATAGCGGGTGAGAACGGGGCGTCTTGTGACGAAAAGGTACAGTCGGGGCTTATTGTTGAGAAGAAAGGTCACTTGGGCTGACCTATGGTCAAGTGTTCCGCGATGGGGATTTGGCGATGTTTCTCTCCGAACCTGGGGTACCACTATGTTCTCTTCTAGATGGCTCGGAGCGATCTATCCGTGCCGCGTGAAAATTCGGAACTCGGCACAGAGGTCCATCCGTGATGTCGTCTTAGACGACGATGGGCGACGTGGATTCGTCCGCAGTCTTCACTTCCTCGTCGGCCGAGTTCCTTCCGTGTCCAGGACGGGCTTCGCGGTTGCTAAGCGGCGCGTGACAGCGCAAAGCCTCAGCGCACGCGACGACTTGGTGGTTTCCGGACTGGCCAACACCAACTCTTGGAGGCGCAATGCGGGAGGATACATGAAGGCGAAGATGGGTAGGCAGATATTGTCACCGGGGGCACACCATTTTCGCGCACTCACGATCTCCAGTCTCTCTCGCGCTGAGCGACGGAATCCACCGAATGGTCCTGTCAGTCAGCACGAGCGCTCGCACACTCGCGACAGGACGCTACAGTCTGTGGCCTACAGCTCTGAACGCGTGAGCACACGCGCGTTGGGAGTGGGAGCAGCGACAGAGGACACGGAAGAGACACAAGACGAGACAATTTGCAAGAGCCGAGAGGCAAAAGACAAGGTTCAAGAGACAACAGACAGAAGGCAAAAGATAACCGCAGCATGGCGTCATACTTCTCTGGCTTTGTGATGCTTAGAACCCCGAAGTCACCGGTACTTACACCGTCCTCACTGTGAAGTAGGCCGGCTGCGCCGCTTTATGCTAAAGCGGAGGAGATGCAGGTGAGGGGAAAAGCGGGAGACATTCACGGTACCAGCACCACGATGGAGGCCGTCTTGCGCGATGGTGCTGCCACTTCTTCCGCCAGTCCTCCGCCTTCCACAAGCCCTGCTTCTGCTTCTAACACCTTGGTGGATGACAGCGCTGCTGCAACAGCAGCAAGAAGCGAGGCAGAGATGGTGCAGCAGCAGCTGAAGGACATGCTGAAGGAGGCGATGGAGAGTGGCAGCGAGTACTACATGAGGGCGCAGAAGATTTTCAGAGAGAACGAAGAGCTTAAGAAGGAGCTCAGCGAAGTGAAGGAAGGGCTGGTGCAGGTGCGACAGAGGCATGATTTCGCATTGATCGTCAGGAAGGAGGCGGAGAGCCAGCTGGAGGCAGCGGCGGTAGCGGAGCGTAGGGCGCTGAAGGCAGGCATGGAGGATTTGAGAGCGCAGCTCGCGGCGGAGTCAGAGCGAGTGCGCGCCTTGGTTGTGGAGAAGGCACGCGCAGAAGAACGTCTGATTTCTACGATGAAGCAGTGGAGGATTGAGACGTGTGAAGCCAAGAAGAACAAGCTGCGCCTGCAGCAGCAGCTGGGCGACGCTAGGAAGGCCATGGACGCGCTGTGCCGACAGCTGTTCGAGGCCGAGGCCTCTAGAACTTCAGTTGAGGGAGGTCGTGTGGCGGCTGTGGCGAAGATGATAGTGCTGGAGCATCGGAAGGGGAAGGCGGAAGCCGAACGGGTCGAGCTGCGCGAGCGCTTGAGTGCGCTGGAGAACCAGCTGACAGCACTCGAGCAGTCCGCAGGTCAAGGCGCGAGCCCCGACAGGGCGCCACGCAGCAGTGCCCATGAAAGTGCTCAATTTTGGGACGACGTAAATCTTTCGCAGCTTTGTGAAGGTGCTGGTGCTGCAGAAGCTGAAGAAGAGG